>AYEL01075753.1:0-16793 GCA_000484575.1 Olivierus martensii
TTTTTTTTTTTCAAGCAGAAGACGGCATACGATATCGGTCTCGGCATTCCTGCTGAACCGCTCTTCCGATCTTTTTCTGTCTTTCTCCCTCTCCTTCTCTTCAGCTTCTTTCTATTAACCGTTGTTCGTCGTTAATAATTTAAAAAAATAACTATTAGAAAAATAATTAAAGTTTAATAAAAGATTTAATGATTACGTTACTGGTGCTTATCGAAAATTAAAAGTTTGATTTCATCTTTTCTGATAATTACAAATGTTTCATCAAAAATTGGAAAAATTGATTATGTTTGAGTTAAGAGTGTTTTAACTTTTTTTTTTTTTTCCATGAATTTTTAACCTGCAATAATTCTTTTCTTCCTTTCTTCTTTCTTCTTTTTTTTTCTTTTGTAAAGTCGAAAACGACGTAAGTTGTGGTATAATTGTATTGAAAATTATATATATATATATATTACAGAACCGGTTGTATTAAGTATTTTGAATATCGACCCTACTTATATCATCACTATCATCCTGTCATTGATGTTCAGACTGAAAGCGTACGACGCGACGTAAATAAACGATATAGTTTAGCTATGGCTAATTATTATGATATCATTTGAAGTTACCTGATTCAACATGATAGCTCATCATCATGATCGGACATTTTTTTATCGTAAAGGAATTGATATTTTCTTATTTCTTCCAGAAATGCTTCATTATTGAACGCGTATAAGTACTGTATCTTCTCTACTCGCCACATTGAATTACGAAATAAAACAATCTCTCTTCTGATTGGACGAATGGCCAATGTACTCTTGTCGCAACGCATAAAGTTGAAGAAAAGTCATCTCCGGCGTAACGACGCAGTGTCTAGCAATATACAGTAAGTGACATCATCACCGTCGATACGCCGACGTATTTACGTCGCGTTTTACGCCTGTGAGACCCAGCCTTTAGGCATAAAGACGCTGCGTCTAGCAATATACAGGAAGTGGCATCATCAGCATCGATATACCGACATATCAACATCGCGTTTTACGTCTCTGAGATCCAGCTTTTTGTACACATTCCTATTTTTTTCCTCTTCAGTTTTTCCTCTTCACATCCCTCATTTTTTCCTATTAAGAAAAGAACCGTCGTAAAATCGAAAACGACGTAAGTTGTGGTATAACTGTACTGAAAATTATATATATATATTACAGTACCGGTTGTATTAAGTATTTTGAATATCGACCCTACTTATATCATCACTATCATCCTGTCTATCTGTCTTTCAGTTTATCTGTGTGTCCTGCATTAATAAATTTTGAACTAATTAGTAGATTTCCATGAGACTTAGTAATGATGTTTACTATTAAATATTACTTCGAAATCGTATAATTTAACTCTCTAGCTGAAATCATTTAAAATAGAAATACGCTCAGATTCTGAGATACTTTCTTAATATATTCTACGCTATTCATTCGATTTTTAAGATATTTAGCAAAATGATCTTGCTATCGAATATGTTTTTTTTTATGATACCGTTTAAAAATAGAAATACGCTCAGATTCTGAGATACTTTCTTAATATATTCTTCGCTATTCATTAGATTTTTAAGATATTTAGCAAAATGATCTTGCTATCGAATATGTTTTTTTATGATACATCAATTAACTCTTTTAAATATGGCAGACGTTCAAATTTCTGAAAGTAATAAAGGTGAAAGAGTGGTAAATGATGATAATAAAACTTTCATTTTCGTTATTGACAAGAGATGGCGTTAAGTGTTAAAACAATGATAATATGTAATTCACTTGCGTTGCTCATACATTTTTTGAACGAAATATACTTATATTACTACTTACACAATTTATTAATTTTATATAACTCAAATTAGATTTTTAAAAATTCCAAAATTAATCTTATTTAAGCTGTCAGATTTGTTTGAAATTTAATATGGCTAATGTGCTAAAAATTAAATTAAGTTATAAATAGTTTAGATGTTATTTTATGCTAGTAACATGCTTTCTAATATTTCAATTAGAAATATTTTAATCATGGTAAATCATAAATGAAAACTTTTATTTAATTAAAATTATTAAATGCTTTTTTTTAAACTTACGCTAATTCATAACAATGGCTTTCATCTTGGATTAGGCAAAGAAAACGGTAATATTCACTTCAGCTGAAGAAATTTTCTTGAGAAAATAATAGGATATTATCAAAAGTAATCACACTAATTTATTCCTGAGATCTACATATGAGTTAAAAAAAATATCCCTTTGAAACGATAAACCAGTGTGTGAAGTTATAAAGGTTTATTAATTCTGTGGCATTAATTATCGATAATTTAATATTACAATGTACTTCTATATAACTATAGAAAGAAGTTTAACTGGTTCAATTTTTTGCCATTAGCTATATTAAAAAGGGTAAATTCCAAAAGAAGAGTATGTCGTAGTCATTATTATACGGTACTAACAAAGATGATTGTGTAGCAATAGAAGTAAATGGTGTAATAACTATAAAAATGATAGAACGATTAAGTAGCGAGTAAGGTCTTGAAACTTCTAATGATGAGGTTTACCTATCTTTTTGATGTTGGTGATGATGAGTATGAGTCAGAATAAATGGTATTTCTTCAAGTATCCTGCAGTAATAATAATAGTAAATTACAGTATTAAATTATTGTTCTTTTGTTGCAGAGGGATAAAAATCTATTACTGTAATTTAACATCAGTAATATTATCTTCGATATATATCTTTCGATTGACTTTGATCTGTTCATTAATCCTTCAAGTACATAAGATAATAAAACGATATACATTATGTCAATTGGGATATAAGACAATCAAGATAAAACACTGATACTTGAACAAAAGAAATGATTATCTCAGAAAAATAAAACTTCTGTATACAGTATTTATAGTAATCCATCAGATTTAATTCGCTTTTCTTAGAAAAAAAAATTATGTGATATACGAAGCAATACTAAGATTTTTCTTTCAATGCAACATGTAGAGAATAATTTCTGTGTTGGAAAATTAGAAGAATGGCACGAATGTTAATCAAATATACCTATCTTGATTTATTCAAGCAAATTAAAAATTTCGAACATTTATTTAACTTTAAATATTTTATTAAAATTGCAAATATAGTATATGTTCGGTTCGAATTTTGATTTAATTTTACTAAAAATAATCAAAAGTTATATTTAATAATATTATTTTAGTTTGATGAAAGATTATGCTAATTTAGAACAATTACATTTATTTGTGCTTATGATGAACATAAATTGAAATCATTTATGTTCAAAATTCCCAAATTTACTTGAATAAATTTTATAAGTAACATAATCTAGATGTATACGTTAAAGTTATAATATACAGTATATTTGTAACATGAACGTTGTAAAAGTTAAAATTACAAATATTAAATAACAAAGTATTAACAAAAATCTTTTCAGTTTCATTCTCTCATCAATTGCTTGACTTATGCATAGAAATCAAGTTATCAACTGATAAAGGCATGAATCCAAAAGTATTTTTCCTATACCTGCATCTCTTTTAGTACAAATATTACAAGATAAAAAGCATGTTATTTTTTATTTAATTGATATAAAAATATAATAATACACTGTATTAAAATTTGCAGTTTATTGTAGGAGAGTTTAATATTGATAATTATTATTCTAATTTTTTAGCTATTGTTCTGAACACAATTCAACAATAATTAATCCCATTAGTTCCTTTTTTTTATTTCCTGGAGTGATGCTGTATTTAAACCTCAAAAAGAAATAAATTTAATACTTTCTTAGATGAATAATAATGATAATGCATTTAGGACCTGTTATCTTTAGCTCAAAAAATAGTTAAGTAAAGTTAAGATTTTTAATTTTTAAATCTAAATTTGCATCTAATGAAAGGCAAATTCCAAACTTTTATTTTAAAAGATTATTTCCATTAGATCTGAGAATATAAAGTCTTAAGACTTAATCATCTGCAATAAAAAGACATTAAAGATGAAATGATTGATGATGCCATTTATATATCATTATTCAAAGTCAACAGATAAATCATTATTGTTTTTTTTTTCCAGATTAATATTATCACACTTCATATTCTACGGAATATTTTCTATTCTCCGAATTATTTAATATATTATTGGCAAATTGATCCTTATTGATGAATCATGATAATATTACTTACTATAAATACAAAAATAAATCGAATCTGAGTATTTTATTTCTTTCAATCTGAGTGATCTACAGAGATAAAACGGAATAAAATTTAATAGAAAAAACATATTCTAAGTGTGGGGTTTCCGGACCCGGAAACGGAAATTCGGAATGATCGAATCAACAGGCGTTGAGCCTACGAGCGATTCTACCGGATATTGCGTGAGTAAGGATGACTGTCAGAGGCAAATGTTTTTATTAAATTAACAGAGAGATTTCTATTTACAAATATTGAATACCGACAATGAGAGATAGATACCAGATACAATCTTCAATGCGGACGATCCACAAAGACGAACTTGGTACAAGTTTACACAGACATTCTTTAGTCTCTTTTCTTTAGTCCAGTTGATAAACGGAAATAAACACAGTATTACTAACAAACTTCCATCGAAGCCTTTTATTAGTAACTCAAAGGGTTAGTTGTTCGAAGTGATATTCCGGAAGGATGTAGAAGTCGGCAATTTAAAGAATTTACTAAT
The DNA here is from genome assembly GCA_000484575.1 of Olivierus martensii. Classification (NCBI taxonomy): domain Eukaryota; kingdom Metazoa; phylum Arthropoda; class Arachnida; order Scorpiones; family Buthidae; genus Olivierus; species Olivierus martensii. The sequence continues at coordinate 4,681 of AYEL01075753.1, forward strand.
TAGTACACGGAACTGGAGACAAGAAACTAAACAAGTCAAGACACAGAACCAAAAGCGTCGACTTCTTCTTCTTCTTCCTCTTTCCTGTTTATATGGAGGTTGTAGCCGCCGCTTTATCCTCCGAGATGTAAGTGTCGACTTTCTTTGCCCTAGTTCTTTTATCCAGCTAACCTCTTCCTCATCTTTCCCGGGGACGAGGTTGTTGTACATAACTTCCAGATGGTTCTAAACAGCTCAGGTGTCAAATCTTAGACTTTGTATTGACAACTGAACAAACCATTTTAAATTTATTACCACAAAAAGAATAACAACGATATCGATTACATCCTGTTACAATCGAACTGCGTCTTTAATTTCTCATTCTTTAGCTGAACTTCGCGACAGCAGGGGTTTGCCGATCCTCACATAAGTAAAAGTAAGAATTTCAAGAAAATAATGAAAAATAAATAATATTAAATGGAATTTATAATAAACAAAATAAAGAATATTTAGATAAAAAATTTTTACTTTATTTTATTTATTATTACAGTTAATTTTTTATTAAGTATAATTTTTAAATAAGTCTTCTGCAGATTTTTAATTTTTATAAAGGATCATAAACAATTTTTATTCTGTATTTTGTTTGAAGAAATTACTTAAAAAAATTAATGAATAAATGTTTTTTACATTTTCTTTATTATTTTCTTGATTATAAAAGTTAGAAAGTTGATAAATAAAGCAGGAAATATGTGAGAGATTTTTTTTATATCCCGAAGGTAATAAAAGACCACACTGTTGTCATTCTATCATATTATGTATCTTGTTAAATAAATTGATTGAAAGTCTTTTAAAGTTTAATAAAAAATAAATTATAAGTAATAATTAAAGTTAATTAAATTATATTACTCTTTATTCAATTCTATTTGCAGTATTTTATAAAAAATTTTAAATCGATTTAAAAAGAGAATTAATGAACTAAAATTACTTTTTATTACTTTGCTATCGAAATTCGTCTAGCGATTAAATGCAAAATTGCACAAATGTTAAACTGTTTCTTTTGTTAAAATTATTATAACTATTATTTTTGCATCCTTATGAATAATTAAAAATATTTTATGAATTAATATACTACATACATGTGTTTACAAATACAGGATTTACTTGATTTTAAATGGTTTGAATATAAGACGAAAGAGCAAGGTAATTAAATAATATCAACATTTGAAAATAGGCCCTAATATAAAAATTTTAGTAATGTTACTTTTATCTCGTAATTAATTTTAAAGAATTTAACTTTATCTAAGGAAAATTTTTTACATAATTATCATAAAGTAACTTTGAACCATAGTTTAAAACTAACTATAATCTTTAAGTTACGATTCGTTCAGATTTAAGAAGAAAAATTATCATTCCTTTTTATTTATCTGAGAAGGATTTAAATTAATTTAACAGTAAATAATATTAACATTTAATTACCTATTACTATTTTCTAAGTATTATTCTATATTTAATCAATGTAAAACATATGATTAAACGGGTCTGGTACATTTGCCCGACACTCTTCTGCCCGACACATCGTTTCCCGGACGTCACTTACCTGACAACTCTTTGGCCCGACAACGACATTTGCCCTACATTTCTTTTGCCCGACAACTAATTTGCCAGACAATTACATAACATTCAAATGGACAGACTGGCCGATTCAGAGACATTTCCGGATGTTACCGAATTCCAATACTCGTAAACTTTTGTTTTCTGTCCTTCGTTATTTGTGATATGCCAGTTCGTACGTGTTGAGCCGCTTTAGCTGTCCTGTCCACCGCTCATCCTGACTGTTTTGTTGTGTCCTGTTGTACTGTGTGTAACCCTCACGAGTTATGAGATCTGTGTATTTGTATACGTCCCCCGTACCGGTCCAAAGTCAGGACCGAGTGTGACAATATAATAATAGACAACAAAAATTAAATGCCTATATTATTCTTGGTATTAACCAGGTTCAACGATATCCTTTATTTTTTAAACTTTTATTATTTAAACAGCAAGTAAAAATTATATTTCATAATGCAATGCTATGGGCGATACCGCGTAAAAATGACACTGTTGATCGGTTTTGTCTATCATTAATGATTGTACAAATTCTCTTCTCTCTTTTAATATACTCTCGTTGAATTGGTGAACTTGGTCTTCCCCGAACAATATCTTCCACTCGAATTTGTACTTGGATTGCTTCTTTCCTAATTTCTTCAACAATTGTGTAAACACCAACATGAGATCTGCCAACAAGGGTCTCGAAGCGTCGGTGCCAGGCCTCAAGCCGATTTTGAGTCCTGGGGATGCCTAAACAATTTTGGTCATATACTGACTAAAATTCTGGTGGAAATAAGGGTGGAGTACGACTAACATTCCCATTTCTCATGATTCCCCTTATCCTACCATAAATGTAATTTTCTTCAAACCAGTTGACTACTTCACCTGCTTCAGGTGGAATCAGCTGCTTCAACTCATCGAAGGCCCACATGGTGTAATTTCTATAAGTTTGGATTAAACTGATTTCTGATTTATTTAATATGTCTGTTATCATCGGAAAAATAAGATGCGTTTTTGTTGTCAATTTTAGGGTTTTTGTTTTATATTTAGTTGTAGTCAATCGCATATAGTTAATGCTATATGAAAAATATATATTAAATTATATATAACTTTTTCATTACCTATCTTATGTTTTAGTAGATGTTAAAAAGTTTGGATGAAGACTATCCAACAACATACAAATCTGATCAATACTAGAATGATAGATGGGACTAGTTCGCAAATTTGCTCCATTTTCAATTTTAATATGATTAAAATAAGATCAGAGAAAAGCAATATTACAGTGAATCAAAATTAATGATAAAATAATTCAAATGAATCAACAATGTGACAAAAGGAAAAAATAAAATATTTTTAAATTAGGGTTACACTGGGAGAAAGGAATTCACGTTTAATTTTCGAAACTACGTTTAGCGCCACCTGACACAATTAGACATAATTAATTATACAGAATAATACACAAAATAATTATAATTTAAATATTTAATTTCACTACACACGTAATTTTTAATAATTTGCTTTAATTTCTTTTTAAAGTCAAAAATTTCCCAACTCAAAATTTTATTAACACAACCACCACCACAAAGCTATGTCGGTCCGACAAAGCTTTGTGGTGATTCACAATGGACCGCTATACAGCGACAAATCTGGACTGACATTTTATTAAATTGGCAAATGAGTTGTCGGGCAATTGTATTTGTCGGGCAACTGAAGGTGTCGGGCAAAAGAAATATAGGGCAAATGTACTTGTCGGCCAAAAGAGTTATCGGGTAAGTGACGTCCGGGAAACGAGTTGTCGGGCAAAAGAGTGTCGGGCAAATGAACTGATCCGTGATTAAACAATAGGTAAATTTTGTCACAACCTTTTTGAATCACCCAGTATAATTCTTTATCATCGAAATAATAATAAACTTTAACTATTTCATCATTACTGTATATTTATATCGGAATAATGGTGATTTTGTGAATCACCCAGTATAATCCTTTATCATCAAAATAATAATAAACTTTAACTATTTCATCATTACTGTATATTTATATCGGAATAATGGTGAAAGAGTTAAACTAATAATAAAGTTTATAAGATGATATTTATAGTATATTAATGACGTTAATGATTGCTACATTATAGCTATTATATATTTTTTATTTTCTTCGTAATGTTATTTGTGATGAAGAAAGTAGTTATTACTTTCTCCAACATAAAAAAAAACATTATCTCTAACATTCTATAACACAAACCTGTTATTATATACGTTTTATAAAATGAAAATTTATTAAAATAAAATTCTTACTAATGAGAAAAACTGTTTTTGAAAAAAATCAATAAACATGACTATAAATCACTTGAAAGAATAGCTATTTTAGAATTATAAAAAAATTTAATTAATTAATGGGAAAAAAACTGTGGTTTAGAGTAATTTTTGAAAGAATAATCTTTACGACGACACAATTTTTTCGTGCATGACAAAATTATAAAATATGAAAAAAGGTGACTAATCTGACGAATATTTCTAATACTTAATTAATTAAATATAACAGAATATTCATACAATTACATATCAAGAGTAAAAATAAAGTATTCGTTAACTTAATGCATTGCTTACCATAAATTAAGGAACAACAGAAAAGTCATAATACCTCAACAAATATTATTTTTTTTATAAAATTTAATGAAAATATTTGTTATATTACACATGAAAGAAACACTAAAAATAGTGAACATGAAATATGTTCTATAAAAATTCCGTTTGTTTTTCATATTCCATGGAACAAGACCAAAAAGGGTATGTGAAAATGAAATAAGCAAAGTATTTCAATATGGACTACGGTAACTTCATAGCAATGCAGGACCCGTGTGATGTTTCCTGCTGCTTATCACTTTGCTTATCAATTCAGTTAACAGCAATCACCATTTTTCTTCCAAAGCACTTCTGAAATCCCTAAAGTCCTAGTGCGGAACTAGAAGGCAGTTACAGAGTCCCAGACATTCTTCAATGGATTAAAGGTCAAGGAATTTGATTGGTCAACCCATATAAACAATGATTTGATCTTGAAAGTATTGTTGCACTAGTATAGCTCGGTGTGACTGAGCCTTATTGTCTTAAAGAATAAAGAAATCTATAACTGCACCAACATACAGACGAATAATTATGACTGAGATTTCATCCTTATGTCTTCTGTCATTCGTGTTTCCTTAGGCCTAATTCTCATATGTGGCAACCAGAGCCGCCGAGAGGGGGTGACATCAGTGACTTTTATCACGGGCCCGGCATCGAAAAGGGCCTGACGTGTCACTTAACGTGTCTGAGAGCCCGCCACAAGAGCGCACTGTCTAACATCCAAAGCAACTGTGCCAAAATAAATTATTTTAGATTAGGTTAGGTAATTGGTTAAGCCGCCATACTGTATCTGGCGGCAGCTATTCATAGAGTCCATCACAGGCTGGCTAACACCCATGATAGTGTCAATCGGATGGTTGAAGGATGGGATTCAACAGGCCGAGTCCAGACTCTGAAAACCTGAAGGTGTGGGACTCGAATTTAAACCAGAATCCTCCAGGTGGTAAGCCATAGCTTTATCACATAGCCATCCGGCCGACATAAATTATTTCATATATAATAGTATTTTGATGAACGAAGGTTTTTTAAATTTTTATTCAACCCTCATGAAGGTTTTTAAGATTTTTGCCCTCATCTGAGATGAGGCCAAAAAAATTTAAAAATTCTCTTTTTATTTAATGTTTGTATTTTGTATGTTATGCAATGTATCGAATTTTGAATTTATTGTACACTTTTTTAAATTAATGTTTAATGTTTTATTTGTATTTTTTATTAAACCAAAGTGATGCAATTTTTTTGACGCTCCGTCACTGTTCAGTTTGCAGATTGGAACAGTGATGTTACATCACTGTTCCACTCTTCAAACTGTGGAACAATGAAGTACACACCAAATTTGCAGTTTGGTGCACCAATTTACAGTTTACTCTGCAAATTGTAAACAAAGAAAATAGCATCAAAGAAGAACATCACTATATTATATTTCAAGCATATAAACTAAAGAAATATTTTTTATCATTAAAATAAAAAAGTTCTGGAAAATGCCAATTTTAGATTTAAAAATATTATTTTAAAATCGTCAAAAATTTGCATTTACTGATAGCTTTTTGACATAATTATAGTTTATGATTGACAAAGTGCAATAGTGTATTCTCATAAATATTTCTTTTTTTGTTTTTACGCTATGTTGGCTATAAATTTAATTATAATATTACGTATATAAAATTGTTATAAATTTAATTAAAATTTAGACTTCCTTAAAATAAAAAAATATATATATATAAGAATAAATTAATTGAAAGTCATTTATATAAAGAATTGTGAGACCTCGACACACGGATAATGTTGAGTTCTTCTCCACTATGCAGTGTTATTAAAATAAAAAAAAATATATATATAACATTTTTATTTCGTATTTCATGATAAATACAAATTAATATCTCATTAAATAAAAGTTTAGTAAATAATGAAATATTGTATATCAATGAATAAATTAAAATTACCGATAAAATCAATTATTAGTTGATTTTAAGAGTAAAATTTCTTAAAAAAAAAAAGAAGGAACTTCAAATTTTTTAAGTCAAATGGTGAAAAAAATTTCGCCATTTGAGATTTCAGCACTTTATCACTTGCACACTCAAAATATTTGATTTGATAATTATTTCTAAACATAGAAATGATTTATATATGACGCAAAGAGACGACTGCAACATCGTTACGCGACGTTGCAGTCGCAGATTTCGCATCGCTTTGCGGCATATATAAATAAACAGTTAAATATTTTAATCATATTTATCTAATATAAAGGAAAACTTTCGATAAATTTATTTATTTTTAGATACTTCAATATATTGTTTGTCTGATTTTAGACTTTTATTTTTATTAAATTTTTAATAGTGATTAAGATGGCCCGGCGCGCAGTTATCTTCTTATTTTATATATGCTAAAAACAGATAGCAGTGACTTAACAAATAATAATACAATTACAAAATAAATATTAGAAGATAAAATAATAAAAAAACAGTGACTTAAAAAATAATAATACAATTACAAAATAAATATTAGAAGATAAAATAATAAAACAATTCTTGAAAAAATGAATATTACGCTATAATTGGAAATGACGTAAGCTGACGTCACAAATTCTGATCCCAGTATCTCAATATATAGTGATTACTAAATTTTAAATCATTCTCTTTAAGAAAAGAACAAATTACTTTGTTATCATTAATTGTTAAGACAGAGATTAATAATTCGTTAAGATGGAGAGAGAATTTGCATATTATACATTCGATTAAAAAAATGCTTTTTAAAACTATCTTTTCTGGGATTGAAAGTGTTACAATAAAACAAGTAAAAATAACAGAGAATATAAAAAAATTAAAATATGAAGTAAAATTTTATATAATATAATATGCGATTTCAATCTTTCGAAATTGAAGAATTATATTTCACGCTTCCCGCTATCATTTTATTGCCCTTGTTCGCGTATCACCCTCACTCGCTCTTTACTTCCAAATGACTTTTTTTTACTCAAACTCTGGGAGTTATGCCGTTGGGTTTATGTTGCAGAGCTTTCCCCAAAGTGACACAGGATTCCGAAAGAATGATTCGAAGAGGACAAGTCCGCCGGGCGGTATAGTGTCCTTATGGGATCTCATCTCAGATCTTAGTGACGGACCTGAATACAGTCGAGGCAGTCCCAGTTTCGTATTGGGACCCACAAATGAGCCCCCAGTGACGGGAGCGGCAATTGCCAAATGATATAAAGTAACTCCTTTTGACGCCTTTTACGACATATGGGGTCAGACGGTGGACATATTCTAGCCCTATACCCACAAGAACTCCAATTGATCTTGTATCATCCCGGGTAATAAAAGCAACCCATCTGTTTACAAATGAAACAGGAGACACGTTTGTTTTGACTTTTGAAAAAGATTTACGTTTGAATAAAATACGATACTCTGTTTACATAATTTTGATACAGAGATATATTACTTAAATAAATTATAGTAAGAAAATGATTTTTTTTTGTGTTAGAAAGTAGACATTTAATCAAAAAAGGATTCATACTGTACATTCGAAAGATTTATTTTAACAAAACAATGAGAATTTTGCATAATTAACAATTAATTAGTCCGCATGCTAATTTGCATTTTCTCTCTTCATTAAGTTTCACGTTACTACTGCCAAGTTTTAATCCAAATATGTTGTTATAAACAATTAGTATAAGAAGACATTGCTAAATAAACTCCATTTTAAATTATTTAATTTTTAATTTTAGACTAGAAAGTAATTAGAATTTTCTTAATAAACTAATCTAATTTAACAAGTAACTACGATTTAAAATTATTTAATATTTATTTATCATTAATAATTTAAACTTATAATTATGTTACTGGAAACAACTACTGACTACTTTGTAATACAGTATTCCCTTGATCATTTCTTTTATTACCATTTATTACACGAAACGAAAAATTTCAGTTCAAAAAAAAAATTACAAGTACCTGTAGTAATTCTATATTATATTCCAGACTCTGAATGAATTAATATATTTCATAATTATGGATTTATTGATTATATTACAAATTTATTTCTCCAAATTTTCATAATTGCATAAAAAATTGAAAAACAATTAACTGTGATCATCAGATTGCTTTTTAAAATGGCAAAGATGGTTCCTATCATCAACTCCAAATACAAAATGATTTTCTTATTAAAAAAAGTATTACTGGTTTCTGTTATTCCAAGCGCTTTGAACATTATCATCTACTTCTTTGTAAAGTGAAATTATTCATTTATTCTTTCATTATTCTAAACTTTTTAATATCATCTTTCTTTCTGACGTACTTTATTTATTTATTTATTTGAACAACACCCTACAACATAGAAATGGGTGTCCCCCCTTAAATAACAGTAAATAAAAGAATATAAGAAATAAGTAAATATAAGAATATATAAAAAAATAAAAGAAAGAAGTTAATAAAAGAATAATAAATAGTAATTTAAATATAAAGGTTAAACAAAATGTTTAGTTGCTTATGCATGTTTATGATACATGTACTTCATTTATCAAAAAATGTAAACAAATATATATTCGTGAATAAAGTTGAGACTATAACGTTGATACTGTTTTATAGTTTATCATAAATTATTATTTCTCTAACGGGATTATCTTTTTTCTCAGTTTACAAATAAATATTCAAATTATATTTTGTTCTGCTAAATTCTTTAATTTTTTATTTATTTTTATTTATTTATTTATTTTCGTAACGAAACTTACAAGCCAAATAGAATATAATTACAGGTGAATTTTCAAAGGTGACATTTCAGAAGAATTACAGGTGATTTTTCAAAGAAAATTTTACTTGTTTCGAGGCCCCCTATCAGTACAGAAAATTTTATGAAGTTTTTATTCACCCTTTATAATTTTCCATATGCCATAATTTCTATAATTTATTATTATATAAAAACATTTATTCTTAGTTTTATTGTAAATTAAGAGTAAATGTCAAAATTCGAGTTTTTTATATTAAGTAATAATAATAATATTTTTCTGGTCAAAATATTTCTGTATAAGAACTATAAAATTTGAATGTAGTTAAAATATAGAAAGAATAATTCTTACAGATCATCATCAGATATCTAGGAAGTTTATACTGCTTCAAACAAGAAAATTGTATAATATATTTTTCATTAATATTTTGTAACATATTTTAGAAATTTATAAAATAATTTATTTTACTTTAACTTTTTTATACAATAGATATTACTACATCTTTAAATTCTGTCTTTATCTATCTCAATCTTTATTTTTCAGCTGGAAAAATCATTATTTTTTATGAATGTAATCTTTGACGCAAAATTTAAAAATTTAAAATATTTATTTATTTTTAAATAAAATTCAGAAAGTTAACATTAGATATTCAAAAACATGTATACAGCGTATTTATAGAACTTTAGTTTTGTATAACTGGAAAAAAAAACCTATTTAAGTACTTCATAGTAAAAAATATGCAACATTTATTCAGATGTAATGAAGAATATATTTCCTATAAAATTTAAAATAGCTACACAATGTAATATTTATTGATAATGTTATGAATTGCTAAATTATTATTTATTTTTTATTTTATGAAGTGCAGTATTGAATAATACATTGCAAGTGTCAATAAGTTTCTGAAACGAATGATATTTATACTGTATGTTAATATATATTTATATATTTTTAAAAATACATCAAATATTGCTTAAAAAAATTAAATTTATGAATAAAAATTTCGTAACTTACCAGTCATTATGTGTATGGTCATTATTTAACCAGAGAAATTCTGTCGAAATTCAATACTGCTAATTATAAATGAACTCATATCATAGATTATTTATGGTACAAATTTAAAATTTTATATCAAATGCCATTATTAAAAATAATTTATCATAATAAATTTTTAGAATTTCTTTCTGTTAATGAAAGAAATTCTAAAAATTTATTATGATAAATTATTTTTAATAATGGCATTTGATATAAAATTTTAAATTTGTACCATAAATAATCTATGATATGAGTTCATTTATAATTAGCAGTATTGAATTTCGACAGAATTTCTCTGGTTAAATAATGCTTATCAAAAAAAAAAATAAAAACTGTAGTCTAAATTAGATTCTTATAATTCTTTTAAGATTTTTGATGATTAAAAAACTAATAGCAATGGATTAGATTAAACCCCATTCTGATAATGTAAAATGAGTTATTTATGGGTTGATTGTATATTAAAAATAATAATTCTAAAAGTTACTTTTTACCAAGGATGTTTTATACATGGATAGATTGCTCAATACTAGCAACGACTGAACCACTGACGTTGTGGGGTTAAGTGGTAAAATAGTGCATATTGGGGTACTACGCTCTTTTTATTAATTATTTGGATCCGGTCAACATATTCACTAACATAAATTGTATATGTCTGGCCACCAAAACAAAGACAATTTGTTATATCGTCGATTTTACGACGATATAACAAATTGACTAGATAGCGGAACGATATAGCAAATTGCATAGGTAGCGGAGCACGCGAATAGGACACGTCGCGTCGCGTCGCCGACTGCGGTGAGACCAGGCACAATTTCTAACTGCATGCACCGTTTGCAACCAACGGAACTTTGCGGTTCTATATCTCGTAAACCTTTGACCTTTGACCTCTGGTACAGTAGGGGTTTTTTGGCTGTTTCGGTCCCTCTTTCGATCTGTACCAGTTCGCCGTGCTTCGATAGGGCGACAATTGTGCCCTATAACCTTTGGAGCGTCATTAGAAAAACTGGTACGAACACGTATTCAGAATCACTATATGACTGCCATTATCAGGTTACAACGCCATCTGCAAATTTTGTCTTTTTAGAGGAACTACAATTTTAATTTAATTTTTATTCTCTAATTTTCAAATTATTAATTACGACAAAAAATTTTAGCTGTCGCAGAAATCCAAAGATTAGATTTTTACGATACCCTGCTTATAAGAATCGATACAATAATTCGATTGCAAAAGGGGTATTTCCCCTAATCTATTGGCAAGATCTTTAAAGTGAACTTCAAGGAAGTAAATCGTGAAGAAATTGATCAGTCAGCCACGTTTCACTATTAATATATAACATATACTGTATATCAGTGGTGGCCAACCCCCGCGCCCGCAGTTGGTCTGTTATGCGTCCACGGTAAGATTTCCAAAAAATTAATTTAAAAATATCATTTTTAAAATTTTCTTAATCATATGAAAATAATTTAAAAATAAGTAATAATAATTTTATTTCCATCTTTTTATTAGTTTCAGTCTATCGCAAATCTACTAAAATAGCGTTTCTATCTATTGAACGAGAATTTAATTTTTTATATTTTTTTAAATTACAATAATAACTAAAAAATGTAATCTAAATGTTTTTAATATGTCCAGACTTAGCATACTAAATTCTATTGAACGAGAATTTAATTTTTTATAATTTTGTAAATTACAATAATAACTAAAAAATGTAATCTAAATGTTTTTAATATGTCCAGACTTAGCACGGAAACCTTTGATCTACCAACAGCAGCTCGGTTTGCATCATTCGCATTCGTGCTAAAACGTGTACATATGACGACAACGCAATGGTATAATGCTTGAAAATTGATATTAACGACTGAATTGTGTGTATTGTCTGTTGAATAGTTGTTTCCAATAATTCACAAATTTATTAAAGTTATTTTTGGATAAAAATACTTATTTATAACGACAAAAAAGAATTCTACTTAACATGTCTGAAGCAGGATCAAGTAAACGGCCACGTTTTTAGCTTATACAGAAGTGAGGTGACTTAGCAAAGGCAAAGTATTAGAATGTTTTCTTAATTTGACTGTTGAAATAAAAGCATTTCTTGAACAAAAAATGGGAAATTTATGGTACTCTCGAAAATCCTAACTGGCTAGATGATTTAGCTTTTTAACTGACATTTCTC
>AYEL01075755.1:0-25000 GCA_000484575.1 Olivierus martensii
TGTTTTAAAACAAATTATTTTTAAGTATCAAAAAATCATAATTTTTTTAAACATGACATTATTTCAATTTGAAAAATAATATCTTATAAAATAAATTTGTAATTTTTTTTAGGAGGAATATGATTCTCAAATCTCCAGTCTCCAAAGTGCATATGAACAGAAACTTTCTCAAAATGTTGATGTAATCAATGAAGAAGCCGTGCGTAAACGTTACCATTCAGAAATTGAACAATTAAAAGTAAATAATTATTTTATTTGAATTAAAAAGAATATATGAAATGTGTGTAATATATATACAATATAAAAAATTTAGTGTCTTTGTGGTAATGGACTTACTGTCATGGAGAAGTTCCATCAGCATACAGTTACAGAATTAGAAAGAAAACATAAAGAAGAAATTGCTTTATTAGAACAAGAAAAAGAAAAAGCTTTAGCTGAAGAAACTCAAGCTACACTTACAGGTAACAATACAAACTCTAGTTTTGTAAATATAACCATTCTCAGCTTATTTTTGAATCATGAATCAATTTAAGTAATGATTTACTTATGGTGAATCAAATGATAGCAAAAAAAAATGGTTAAATTTTTTCAAAGAAGATAAATTTTAGGAATTTAGGCAATATTATTTATCATTGCTGTTACAGATCATCTAAATAGTTTCACTGTGATATGATGCTAACTATTGAGATTTCAGTGCATCTATACTGACATCTTTATAATTGAGATGAATAGAATTGAGTCCACTTCAAATTGCTGAAAAGTTTGAATTATAAAGAATATACTTTCTTTAAAGAACAATTTGAAATGCTTTGACACTATTAATAGAATATCAGACATACAATACTTAATATGATAATTTTTTTTGATCTTTTCTATTCCGATGAAATTAGATTATTTATTGGCTATATCTGTTTATCAACATAACTCATGCATATATAATTTGATTTGGATAAAATTCGTGTGTGTCACTGAATCACACTAAAGCTCCATGCCTATTAAAAATGATTTGATATTGGTTCAATGATTCTGATTTAAGAAAGAAAATATAGGTAGTCATTAACTTATATTTGGAGGGATCAAACAACCATATCAAGTCAGAAATACCCAAAATTTATGGGTTTCCCATTATTAATTTTATTAGGAGATTGTCAATATAAACAATGAACACAAAACTACAAGAACCAAACATAAAAGAAATGCTTTTGGTACTTCTGTTCTTTGCATATGGTATGACTACTGATTTTGCATGACCAATCACAGGATTTATCTATGAATCACTGTCATAAGAACTACTGATCTTAATTAAGTCTAGAATGACTTGTATTAACATATATTTTGGAGCAATATGTTGCATAAATGTTATTCAATCTGAATTTAATATATATACAAAATTGAGTCTCTAAAGAAAGAGCCTATTGAAGACAATATTCATTTACAAAATATAATAGATTGTGTGTAAAATGTAAAAATTATAAACAGATTATAATTAGCACATTCCTAATAAATCACCATTGTCAACTGTGGAGTTTACCTGTGATTAGTATAGCAATTTATAATTACAAAAATAAAATCAGATATAAGTACTAAAAAAGAGTGTCATATGCAAAATTATAAGTGATTAATCTAATAGTCATGACTCTGAACTTTCCAGAATCAACTTTGTCTAGAAAGTTTTTATTTTTCTGGTTGTTTAAAACTACCAGAAAAATAAATTCTGTAACAATAGCTATTCTAACATGAAACACTAACGCAACTAACAACTGGAATGTAACAATATTGTTAATGAAATTGTAAACAGATGTTAGAACAAAAATGGCAAAGAAGTTAATGCACTTTGTTTTGGTATTTATTTCATTTATAAATTAATTAAATCCCAAAAAACACTTTAAAATGTTAACAAACTTTATTGAAATAATAATAAAGCATAGACAAGTTAGTAAAACAACTTTATTGTTGATTTTAGATTGATAATTATCAAACAGTAATCCAATTATCAAATAAATCTTAAACTAATTAAACTGTAAACTCCACTACATTATGAAAAAATACACAATTCTAATTGATTGTCAATCAAATTTGATGATAATGCTAAGCTTAGTTGCTTATGATTTACACTATCTTGATTGTATCAAGGACTTGACTGTACTGACATCATCATAAATAAGCAATTTACATAACCAGCTCACACTCAAGTTAATTTACATAAATTTATCAACATTTCTAGTTTTCTGCTCACAGAATATCATTGACAATCAAATCATTCATCATTACAATTATTATTATTGTAATTTTAAAGAATTCAGTTCATTAGAATTTTAACAATTATTATGAGACTCCAGTTTGGTGGTGACCAACATTTGTGGTTACTTATTCAGATTAGATGATGATATTACATAAATGAAATTGTTTACATTCAATAATATTTTATTGTCATTTTTAAAAGACTTGAGTCATAAGTGTATTTTTACCTTTAACTAAATAAAATACCAAATAAACAAATATAATAGAAATAATATAATTATAATAGAAAATAAATAGAAATAAGGAAAAGTTTGTTTGATTCTTCACATGTTATCAGAATTTGATATAACAGATTAGTGAAAATATGAATGAACAATGTACAAGGGAGGCTAAAAAGTTCTTACTCTCATTATGATGTGGATGTGCTAGGGATCTGAAATTTGATTCTCCAACTCTTCCTTCTCTACATTGCCACATCCACAGATGTGAAATGGATATGTAACAGTTGTTTAATCCCATCTTTGTAGAAGTTAACAGATTTGGTGGCAAACTAGCTTTCTACAGCAGTAATGACTTTTTATCATTGAAGAAACTTCATTCCCATAAACATTTTTTCATATTTCAAACAGGAAGAAGTCTTAAGGTGTTAGTTAAGAAAATATGGGAGATGAGGCAAGGTTTCATAGCTATATTTGCACAAAAAGTGACTGTTTCTGCAGCTCAGTGTGAAGCACAATTTCAGCTAGCAGCAATACATCTTTTGATAGCATGCTACATTTTTTTTTTCCTTGATACTGTCCCATAACTTTCTGTAATAAGCCCCTGTTATTGTTGACCCTGTTTATAAGTAATCTGTGTCAGTATGACACTTTTGCTTCCCAAAACACAAACAGTATGGCCTTTCTGGATAGCCTTCTCTTGGGTCATCATGTAGACTGATGCAACCATATTTGAATTTCAATTGTTTCAGTTTTATATGACGGACATTCCTTTCCAGACAATCAATCTCTTTCTGGATTGTTTGTGCAGTTTTTTTCTTGAAGATATAGAAACTAATGTTATGGCTTGATACTCAGTTTTGTCCAGCATGGCACATTCCACTAACAGGATTTTAACCCAGTTAAATAGAACCTGCCAAAATAGAAAAGGCATGCATACTAGTAAGATATTAACTTATCATTGTTTAGAATTGCAGATATATAGCGCACATACAATATAAAGAGAGTAAGAACGTTTTGGCTTCCCCTTGTAAATCTTATATGGAATGTTGTCTGTGATCTCTTAACTCCATGCATCATTTATGTGTAATTATATATTGGTATGCTTTATAATTTCACATGATCCCATTGCTTTAACAAATGGAAAGATATATGATTTCAGAATTATGATTTCTTTATTTGAATTTAATACATTTTAGTGCAGTGCAATATTCATTACCATTTCATCTATTTTCAAAATTTGCTCTCTGTAAATCATATAAAATGCTTTTATTTTCAAATTAAAGTTAACATTATAATTTTATTCTGTATGTTCCTTAATTTTTAAGGAATTGGACACCTATATAATATATTTAAATCTGTTCTGATCTGTTGTTATATTAAGGATGTATAATATAAATGAAAAATATACACTAAGCATTTTAGAGGCAATATGGAAAGTTTATAAAAAAATCGGAAATCAGAGAAGCTGGATGAAAAATCTGGAAGGAACTCTATTCAACTGTTCAAAAAATTAGAAGACTGATTAAAAATGTCATAGAGGAATCATGATGTTGAGATTTCCTTCAATTTCATGAAGTATACCAATTCAGTTATCAGAGATCTGTAAACTATTCTATAATGGTGATCTTAAGTATTTCTTTTCTTTTAATAAAAGTAAGCTAAAAAAAATATAATTATGTCTGGATTGATGAACAGTTTTCAGTATTATAATATGTGATAACTTTAATTCCTTAGAAAATAAATGCAGAAAAATAATCTGCATAAGCATTATAGATTTAAATATTTATATTTTATTTCATCATTAATATTTTTATTTTATTTTAGCATTAGAAGCTTTGAAACAAGCTCATAAAGCAGAACTTCAAAATGAAATTATTAAGTTTAAAGAAAATTATATACAAAAAATGCAATTAAACAATGAATATAAAAGTTCAAGAAAGGAATATGAGTAAGTTAGAGGAATATTGTACAGTCTGTCCATGAATAACCTCTGTAATTATAAACAGGTATGGAGTCACTGTCTATGGGCATATGAAATTGGTATCACTAGAAAGAGAAACTCAATGTTTGTGCTTACCTCACAAAAACGTGATGTGTGCACCCTTCATATCAGGTGAGACACATCAAAGCTATATTCACACTTGCACCATACATGCTTGAGCATGTGCATCAAGATGGCTGCTGTGATGTGTAGTTTCAACTGTTGCAGATTCTGAGGATATGGAGGTATGTACACACTATCTTTCTTACAACCCTATAAGGAAAAGTTGCAAACAGTTAAATTTGGTGATCTTGAAGGCATATGCAGAAAACATTATCACCAACTCTGGCATGCTCATTCCATCTGTTTGACAATTGTGCATTCAGATATTCCCAAACATTGCAATGCCAGTGGATGGTGCTCCATCTTGCTGAAAGAGGAATTCATTGCCATTCATTGTCAGCCAGTTGAAGCAATCAGTGTGTCAGCATATCCAGATAACTAGAACCAGTAATAGTGTCATCCATGAAAAAGTATAGGCCTTACATTTTGTTTCGATATAGCATAGAAGACATTGACTTTTAAAGAATTGTGTTTAACCTTCACAATGCCTGTTCACTTTTCCATCAATATGGAAGGTCACTTCATCATTAAAAATGCATTCTCGACAGCTGGTATTCCTCCTCCTCTATTAATATCAATAAATATTTATGGAATGAGAGTTTTTTTTATGGTAATCTGAGTGCAATTTATAAGGATGAAGCATTAGAATTGTGTGTAAGATCTTACACTGTGGATTCAGGTCTCTCTAATTCCTGATTAACTCTATGCATGACCTAGGACTGTGCAAAATGATTCTTGCACATCTCCACAAATTCTACATTGACAGGTCACCATCCTGAATATCCTTTCCTCTGATTACATGCACCCCTTTTCTAGAAATCCATTGTATCACTTAACTATCATCTTGTCACTTGGTGCCTTAATGAAACATCTATCTAAAGACATGCTGCACAGTCACAACGCTGTTTATTCTTGCAAATTCAACAACACACCAGTTTCATTGCTGCAGAATCACTGCCATTTTACTTGTCTTGTTTTAACTGCCCTCTGGTGTTCCCCAACTCAATGAAACATATCATAGTCAACAATTCCATGCTCATTCTCATAACATCAGGATACAATGTCATATCCACTGCTGTGAATTTAAATACATTTATAATCATAGAGGATATTTGTGGACACCCTGTATTTTTGAAATTATGAGAAAATAAAAAATATTTCTTAAATTTGAGCTAAAAGATAAATATTTTTTTCTTTGAAGATATGAGTTAGGAGAAATTAGGCAAGATATCCTTTCCTTATCAGAAAAATATTCTGTGAAGTGCCTAGAGAATGCATCGTTAGAAGAAAAATTAATTGCTTTACAATGCCAGCTGCAAGAGTCAAATTTTCAGGTTTGTCATATTACATTATAATTATTTAATATGCTTAATAAATTTACTATATTATAACATAATATAGTTCAGTTTATTTTAGTAGATAATGAATAATTCCTTTATAAATTTTTTATATTCTCATTCAACTGTCAATTTTATTATGTAATAAATTAAAAAAACACACATTATAGATTTTCTTGCAATGATATAAATTATGGATTATATTGAAAAATGATTCTTTTCCTCATGGTTTAATGATTTTATGTAATAACATTAAGTTATAAATGCATTCATAGAAATGTGTAATATATACAAATGCATAATTGTATTATTTAAAAAATTTGATATTTATGTAATAATATAATACTTTAGAAATTTTATAGTTCATGTTTATAGGAAACTTTTATTTGAAATCCCAGTTATAATAAAGAATTCTGCTATTTAATAATTTTCATAATTGCTCTATGGTATTCATTGAACTAATAATTCAAGATGCAATAAGTTGTAGGTTTTCAGAAATGTTTGATTTTGACTATTCAGACTTGTTTGTTTTATCTACTGACAAAACTTTTCCAAAACTTGTTTTAATAATAGCGATGCAGTAGTTAGTAAAAGTTTAGTTGGTAATTTTCTTATTCCTTATTTTTAATCATATGTAATTTTTTTTCCTTTTTGATTTTAATAATAGCGATGCAGTAGTTAGTAAAATTTTTTAGTTGGTAATTTTCTTATTCCTTATTTTTAATCATATGTAATTTTTTTTCCTTTTTGATTGTTTAAGGATATTGTTAAATCTCTCAATATTCTAATGTTCTCAATGTTTATTTCTTGGATTTATATTAATTCTTGTTTATGTAACAGTTGAAATTTTAAAGTTTATTTTATAGGATGACCTAAAAATACCACATTTATATTTCAATATGAAATTTTGTATAAAATGGCATCATCTGTCTTTGAGAATATATTAAAGTACATAATGTTGTTGTAAGCATTTTTTTTTAATAATAATTGTGCAATAAGTAACAATTAAGTTCAAAGAATACAATGTAAAATGTTATTCAGATGCAATGGTACTGCACTGGATCATATTTGGTATTCTGATATGTTACACGAGCTATTCTATTCTGCTGGAAACTGTTTTGGGGAAATTTCCTTTTATTTTAATTTGTTAATTGTCCTTTGACATAGCATCTTTGAGTTTAAAATAAAATCATTGAAATACATTTCAAATTGTTTACAGTTTAACTGGTTTGAATAAAAAAAGTAGTATGGTTGCCAAATCAGATTAAATTTTTTTGATTGGTTTCATAAAAAAAAAAATATGCTATGCTTTGCAATTTTGATTTGAAAAACATGACACTGATTAAAATGGCACTAATTAATTATGCAACATAATTTTCATTAAATATTTTTCTTGTATTGCTCACAAAAATATTCAAAATATATAATAATTTTTTAAATTTGAATTTTTTCTTATATTTGACACTAGTTAAATAAAACTCTCCAATCTAAGCTAGCAATTAAATTTCTGAAAGTTCAGATATTTTTTTTAAATTTGAATTTTTTCTTATATTTGACATTAGTTAAATAAAACTCTCCAATCTAAGCTAGCAATTAAATTTCTGAAAGTTCAGATATTTATGTCTGACATGTTTACTTCTGTTAGAGTAAAAACTGCAGTATGGGTTGGTTCAGAATGTAAATCAACTGCAATACAGGTAATCCTTGATTTATGACAGTTTGATTTGAAACCCCACTATCAGTCTGAAATTTCCAAAATTTGTGGAGTGCCCACTACTAATATTTATTATTACACTCCACAAACAACAAATACAAGAACCAGACACGAAAAGGATGCTTTTTTTTTGTAAATCAGAATATTTGTCAGTGGTTCAAACTGTCAATTGCATTAACCATCACAGAATTTATTGATGATACTACCATAAAATTAGACTTAAATTTTGAAATTAAATTTCAAATACTGTTATCTA
This sequence comes from Olivierus martensii, assembly GCA_000484575.1. NCBI lineage: Eukaryota > Metazoa > Arthropoda > Arachnida > Scorpiones > Buthidae > Olivierus > Olivierus martensii. The sequence continues at coordinate 7,874 of AYEL01075755.1, forward strand.
ATTTTAGAAGAATTTAAAAAAAAAAATTTCAGACAGCATAGGACTAAGAAAAAGAAAAACTTTTATAAAAAAAAAAAAATGCTTTCATTTCAAAATGACCAATAAATTTTTGTATATATGTCTAACTTATATTTGAGATTGTTTGTGTGTGTACACAATGTATCTTAATAGCAAATCATTGCATATGTTAAAATGTAATGGCTACTCAATAAGACAAATTAAATCTGAACTTTGTATTTTGAGATATTTATTCTTGTCCTTTATAACTAAGATTGATTAAAAAATTAAATGTTTTATTTTAGAAATCTGTATTTTTACTATAATGGTATATTTGTATGTGAATTAGAAACATGAATAAAAAAAATAAAATAATGCATTTTTCTTTTTAGCTCTTTGACTTGATTGCAAGGAATAAGCAATTGAGAGCATATTTGGCTTCTGATATTGCACAGAAATTAGAGATTTTTCGAAATGATGGCCAGCTTGATGAAATGGAAAAATTAAAAGTAAGATATAACTTAGCAAGACTAACAGTTCCTCAATTATATCTTAAGTCTAATACACATCTATGTGCTACTTAAGGATAAATTATTTCTATTATGCAAATTAACCAAAAGTAAAAATTTGTTATAGACAAATTAATTTGTACTCTATAATCAAGAAATCAATGATTGTAGTCTTCGTTCTTGATAAATCTGGAGTGTCTTAGCATTTCTTTTTATTACACACCACTAAAAACAAAGATTTAGTTTGCCGTCAAAAGCTGTGTTACTGCTAGCTGACAATGCACCTTCACATTAAGCTACAGAAAGTCACTTTTTGTTCAAATACATATGAAATCTTGCCCCATCCCCATATTCTCCCATCAATACCTTAAGACTTCTTGTTTGAAACTAAAAACCAAGATTGTAATTTAAAAAATAAATTAAATCAATTATATATTTAGTTTATTGCTATTTTAAGCTTCAAAAGATGATCAATGATGTAGATACATCTATAAGTTTAATATTAATTGCCTATCACAAAAAAGAACTAAAATTTTAAAGCATTTTTATGCAGCAAAATAAGGTAAACAATTTGGAACGTTTTTAATACAATGAAGACAATATAAGAATATAATCATAAGCTATACATGTTAAAGTGAACAGAAATAAGTTCCTAAAAATGAATTCTGTCATCCAGGCAGCTCTTATATGACAAAGCTATTAATGCTTTAGCCTTAAGAAGAAATCTTATTTTTAGTGCATGTATTGTTTATATTATTTTGTTTTATATACACATTTTATATATATTTTTGTTAGAATGCATAAAATTATGTAATGACAATTTATTATAAATAAACTTGTAACATTCAAATGAATGTATTCTTAGATTTTGTGCATTATGCTGATGATGGCTACTTGTGAAATTAAAAATATTCCAAATAAATTTTTTGTAACATTTTTGTGCATTATGCTGATGATGGCTACTTGTGAAATTAAAAATATTCCAAATAAATTTTGTTGCATAAGTGCTTTTTTTGCAGTTCTTTTTGTAGATACATCTTAGTCTTATAGATTAGATGAAGTTATATAAAGCAAATTATATTATGCTTTGTATAACTTCATCTAATCTGATATAATTTTCCTGGAAGAAAATAATAAAATTTCTTTGCTATATTTAAAGTTTTCCTGTTTATTCCTGTATTATTCTGCTTAACAATTTACATAACTTACAATTTTTGTTATTGTTTATCACAAAATATTTTCTTAGTAATTTAAAAAAAAAATCATTACTTTAAATTTATATATTCCATGAAATAATTTGTTTTGTAATATTACACAGCTACTTCTTAGTCTTCGAGATGGAGAATTAACAAAACAACAAGAAGAAATTGCTCAGTTGAGGCAAGAACTTCATTTGGCACAAACAGTTAGTATTATCATCATCTTTTTATCTTTATATAACATAAAAATCTAATAAAGAAAATACCTGCTTGTATAATTATACAGTAATTCATTTAATACATTCAAGCCAGTTATTATTTGACATTTTTTATAAAAATTTTAATATTTTTATAAAAACATTGTCATCATTTCATAATGATTTCACTTAAAAATGTCAATCTAAAAATACTGAATAAAAAAATTATCAGAAAATAACAATTTATTAAAAACCAATTGATCTTAATGGCTTTAATTTCTAATAGAGGTAAAGACAAAATATTAAGAAAATAATGATTTTCATTATATGGTATAATGCCATCAATATAAAACTGACTAGACTATGTTTAAATCAAATTTTACATCAGGAAAAACTATTACAATTACTATGGTTTTTTTGTATTTTAATTTTGATGCCAAAGGAGAAGATAAAACATCATTAGAAGGTTAATTTTAAATATTTTTCAATGTATAAAAAGTAAATATTCTTCTTGATCCATTATCATAATTGTTTACATCATCATAGCTTGACTGCTATCTTTATATATAAATGTTTTGTTTTGTTTTTTTCATATTTATGCTTTGCAATTCAATTCAGTTTTATATATATACAATTGTGTATATACAAAATAAATTATGTAAAAGCAAATAATTTACAGTTTAATCAAGAATTAACAATTATACTTTTTTATAGCATGCAGATTCTCTAGATATCCATTGTAAGCAACTAGATAGTAGTTTGAAAAATGAACGAATGCAGAGAGAAGAAGAAATAAAATCATTGCAGTCACAACTGAAAGCTGTATTGTCTAATTCTTCTCTAGGTAACTAAATTAATTTTATATTGTAATTCAAAATTTCTACATGTCGATATCTCATAGAATTTTGTTCTAAAATCAAATTATTGATGCCAATTTGTGTAATTATTATATATAAAATTAATTTGCAATTTATAACTTTTCAAATATTTTCAGGATTTCAAGAAAATACTGATGCCAGTTTTTCACCAAATAAGCCTTGCAAAATTGCAGTCACCTGTGGAAGAGGTAAGAATGAATTAGCTATATATGTAGAATTTAAAATATTTCAAGAAATATTAATTGTTATTTATTTTAATTGAAGAGTTAGCAAGATCAGTGAGTTATCCTTCACTTCACAGATTACCGGTGTCAACAGCTCCTCAGTCGGCATCTGGAAATCCAACGCAGAATAATGACAACTGGTGAAAATTGAATTATCTGTTTATATAACTGCACTGTCTGCACATTGTAGAAATAATTCATAAACTGCCACTCTAAATTCACTTTTGTATAGTGAAAGCCAGTAATTTAATATTTTATGTACAGAACCAGTAAAGTGAACGCTCGCGTTGTACGGGTCCCCGCCAGAAAATCTTGTACAGAATGTCCGACGGGTGTTTCTGCGAGAATGCGCGACTCAAAAGATTTTTGTTTAGGAATGTCACATTTGATGTAAATTGTAAGGATATATAACAATAACAATTTATAACAAAAGCCACTCTGAAATTTAATTTTCATTCACATGTAACAATATTACTTTTCATTAAATTGTCCATAATAAAGAGAAATTAACCTAACGCTGTTGTTCGTCACTTGATTCTTGTTTCTGCTGAATCAAATTTTTCAGCATACCTGATGCTAAATCAAATGGAGTCTTCTTTTCCTGAAAAAATTACAAAATTATTTCAATATTTTAAAGCAAAAATTATATTTTTAAATATTAATTTAAAACAATTTAATTTTGTAATTAGTTGGCTAATAAGTGAAACATGAGAGATCGAATCAATATGGATGAATTCAGGATTGGCCCTAGAATGGTATCATTTATTAACACTAGTTTTGTGTCTCCTTCCAATACATTCAACATTTATTAGAGATGAGAAAATTTCAGCAATTTCACATCAAATGCTTTTTTATTGTAACTGTAACCTCTTACTTGAGAAAACACACACTGTTTACAGCAAGTTACTTAAAGAATATAAGATTTTGATTATACTTTGATTCTCCAAAAATCTAGAAGAATCAGTTGTAATCAATGATCATAAATGAGATCAGATATAATGCATGATCTCATTTCCAGTTCAACCAAAAATTATTTTTAAAATATGTTTATTTGCATTTTTAAAATCGTTATGAATTTTAACTATTAAAAAATTATCCTTAAAAAATTTAGATCATCAAGAACAGATTGTTTGTTTATTAAATTATGCGACGATTATTTAAAAGAAACGTAATTCTTTTGCAAATGCAGCATTATTTTTGAACAGCAATTTAACTTGAAAATGAATGCTGCATTTGTAAAACAATTATGTTTCATTTGTTTATTAATTTAGCAACTGATTAAATAATCTGTTCTCAATGCTCTAAATTTTTTTAGGATAATTTTTTAGTAGTTAAAATTCATAATGATTTTAAAAATAATTTTTGATTGAACCAGAAATGATGTCGCAAAACTTTCGTGCATTATATCTTTTAAATGGAGCCTCAAATCAAAATATGCAACTAGACTTTTTTATTTGAAATTTTATCCTCTGCAAGTCTGTAAATTTTGGCACAACCTTTTTGAATCATCCTGTATAATTCCAACCTGTAATTATTTTTCTCATACTTGGGATGACATTGATATGGTTTTGTTCTGTAAACTTTGAGAAGTATAATTAGTTTTACAATAGCTACTACAGAATTCCATTACTGAATTATGATTATAGAATTTTTAGAAAAAAGCACTTTTTAAATTTAATCTAATTTTTTTAATTCACCAATCTGAAAAATTAATACAAGTTGATCAAGTGTATACAATTGAAATAGCTGTATGGATTAAATCTGGCTAGACCATAAATTTATATTTATCTCCAATACATGGTACAAAGTTTTAAAAATAACCCATTCAAACTCTGAAATAAAAAGCTCATATTTTAATAAATCTTCCATCTTATATATGAGCTTTTTTCTGAAACAGCAGTGTAGATCTTCAAATAACTTTATTCTGAACTGTTTAATTATATAAGATGGAAGATTTATTAAAATATGAGCTTTTTTCTGAAACAGCAGTGTAGATCTTCAAATAACTTTATTCTGAACTGTTTGGGTTTTTCTCTCACACAACTGTTTAATTTACTAAAAACTGAAAATATTTTTCCTCTGCAATTTTTCATTAAAATAATAATTTTTGTAATTATATTTAATGATGATCTAATTTTAAAACTGTTAAGAGACTTAATAATTTTCAGTATTAATATGAGGGGAAAAAAAATATAGTTGCAATGGAAAATTTTGGTAAAAATATTTTTTGATTATGTACAATAAAGGCAAATAATGCAGCTTAATAATATTTATATCATTGCAAATAAATGTGTGTATGCATATAATTTTATTACATACACACACTGTTCAGACTAGTGTCGATATAAAAACATTGATAGAAAACATCGATGTTTCCTTTCGATGGTTTTAACATCAATATTAAAAACAAATTGATTATTTTTATATATATTATGATTAATATTAAACAAAGTATTTATTACATCAGAAAAATAATCAAGTGATACTTATATCAAAAATTATTAATGTGTGTATGCATATAATTTTATTACATACATACACTGTTCAGACTAGTGTCGATATAAAAACATTGATAGAAAACATCGATGTTTCCTTTCGATGGTTTTAACATTAATATTAATCAATTTGTTTTTAATATTGATCATAATATATATAAAAATAAACAAAGTATTTATTACATCAGAAAAATAATCAAGTGATACTTATATCAAAAATTATTTATTTTGTGTTGCAATTATTTTTGTAATAATTAAATTTTTGAACTAAACTGTAACTGTTTTAATTTATATTTACAGCCAATACTTTTTGTTTATTGACTGCATAAAGATTATTATTTTTCGTAAAATGTTGCACCCTCAAGCGACTTCTGTCAATTAATATTTCACTAGCTGTCCTGATTAAGTATTGGTTTTATAACATAGATTACTCAATCTTGTATATTATATACATCAATGATTTCCCTAATGTATCAATAAAACTAAAAAATTAGAATATTTCACTAGCTGTCCTGATTGAGTAATCTATGTTATAAAACCAATACTTAATCTTGTATATTATATACATCAATGATTTCCCTAATGTATCAATAAAACTAAAAAATTAAGTAAAATCATCACCAATTATAAAAATTCTGTTTATAAAAATATTACTTAACAAATGCTAATTCTACTACATAAACAGAAAAAACATCGAACATTGATGCTCGATGTTCAACACTAGTTCAGACTCACTATATGAAAAACATTGAGGAGGAAAAAGCTTACATATTCAAATTTGTGTAAATAATGTATAGATTAAATATCAACTAACTACCATTGTTTATACAATAGGTATAAGAGCTGAGATAATGTATATGGAATAATTCTTAAAATTTATGAATAAATTACTGGTTTATCTTGTTATTATGGCAATTACATTCCAGATCAATGCTATATTGTGAATTACATCCTATTTTTACCATTTGCTAATGAATATAAAAACCTATTTTGCACTATTATTCATTGAATGTACAAAGAAGTAACCCTAAAAAATTGCCAATACTTTGAAAGATCCAGGTTCAATTCCAAGACTCACACTTCCAATGTTTTAGGAAGGCTCTGGGCCCAACCTAAGTATTATTTTGCAGATATAAAATAAAAACATGGATTATAGTTGAGAAGTACTATATTAACAAAGCACCATATACACTCAGCTCTCGATTTCCACAGTAGATACGTTCCTGGAAAAATCGTGCAAACCGAAACCGTGTAAAACGAGATGCAGATTCATACAAAATAGAAGGAAGGATAGGTTCAATTAAATTGTAAACCGTGTAAATCGATCTAAAGAAGATAATGAAAAGTCGAGGATATGTTAACCGTGTAAATCGATCTAAAGATATGAAAAGTTGAGGATATGTTCTTTATCCTTATCTCATTTACACAATTAAAAGCACAATTAAATCCTTATTATAAAGGAAAAAAAGGGGATTGGTTCATTAATTTTTAGAGACACTCATTTACACAATTAAATCCTTATTATAAAGGAAAAAAAGGGGATTGGTTCATTAATTTTTAGAGACAATTTAATGCTTATACTTTTTCAATTTATTTTTGAAAATGAAAACATAAACATTAATTAACATCGAATATGGTACAAAAAAATTAATATTCCATACAAAAAAAAACAATAAAAGCATTCAAACATAAATAGGCAAGCTGCAAGCGTGAGTTGGAGTTGAGAATTGGACAGTAAAAGTTAATAGTAAGTGATAAATTGTGAAAGAGAAAATGGACTAAGACGAACTGTGAGTTATTCTGAAATAATTATCGGATTTTGTATTGAATTTAGTTATAGTGAAACAAGATTAGTCACATTTAAAACAAAATAAATTGGACTATACAAAATATAGCTGTATTCAATCTCTAAGAACTTGTAAACCCATAAAATGTGACAATGTGATACTCTTTTAATTTATAAATGGCATAATGCAAAACAATCAAAATAAAACCAAAAAAAAATTTTTTGTTTTCATTTAAAAACCGTGTAAAAGCAAAACCATGTAAATTGAATGCAGTGCAAATCAAGGGCTAGGTTGCAAACATATTCAATACTTTGATCTATTAGTCTTTACTTAAATAATTTGATGCAGATATAATAATCTTGACATTACTGATCCTATTTATTTAACATCTGAAGAGTTCTAACCAATTAGCAAATATTCTGTGATTTTTATGCACTGAGTAAAATTTTTATTGTCAAGTGCAGAAAAATTTCCTTTGCACATTTTAACCTTTTAATTCACTATTTAAATAATACTTCATGATGATAAATTTTTTCATTATTTTCAAACTTCTAATAATTGTAATTTTCAATATAAATGAAGGCAGGAAAATTAATTTTCTTGCCAAGTTATAGAAAATTATATGAGAGGGAAACTACAATAAAATAGGAAATAATAAATATAGCAATATAGTCACACACAAAAATATTGATGTATCACAATTTCCATGCAGCATCATTGAGATTGTGATAAGTTTCCATGATTCCAGGGTTGCAGAGTCAGAGTCAGAGTCGGAGTCAGACTTTACAAATTTTAGGGAGTTGGAGTCAGAGTCAGATTTTTTTTAAAAGGTGGACTTTGAATTGGATCATTTGCCATCTGATTCTGCAATCCTGGGTTGCAGAGTTGGAGTCGGATTTTTAAATTGCCTGGAGTCAGGAGTTGGACGTACAAATTTTAGAGTGTCGGAGTTGGATCATTTGCTATCCGACTCTGCAACCCTGCATGATTCTATACTCACATTAAAACTGAACATTAAACTTATTTCAAGAGAATAACTCTCACCTTATTAATTATATCTAATGATGCTCCAGCTTTAATTAATAACAAAACACTTTCAGTTTGATTGTCTTCACAAGCCAAGTGCCTGGAAATTTATTTAAAATAGTTAAACTTTTTTAGTTTGACTTTTCAATTTAAATTAACAAATTTCTCACTTACATTGGAGTGTTTCCTGCACAGTCTATTGGTTGCAAATCTAATTTCTTATTTGTTAAGAATAAATTGACTATTTTAGTATTTCCTTTCGAAGCTGCTCTATGTAATGGTGTACTTCCCATATGATCACCTATATTGATATTAGCATTGTATTTTAATAGTAATTCAGCTACCTATATTTATAATAAATAAAATAAATAAATTTCAAAAATAAAAGATGAGTTTCAATAATAACAAAAATTGTACCTCATATCTATTTTTGGAGGCTGCATAATGTAAAGCACATTGTCCCATTTGATTTACAGCATCTACATCAGCACCTTTTTCAATCAATACTAATACAATATCATCTCTTCCAACAGAAGAAGCTATTATCAGTGGAGTCCATTTTGACTGTAAAATAATAATCTTGCAAATTTAATCTAACAATAAAATTTAAAAATCACCTAACAATAGTTTAGAATAAATCTTTATTTAAGGAATAGAATAATCTACATTATCAATCTTTGGAAGACTTTGCCACTTATTCATTTCTTCAAATTATGAAATCAATAACAGTAACAATATAATACTATTCTTTCTAACACATTAAAGGATCTGTTTTTAAAGAGAACCTAACATTGCTAAATTAATCCCTTGATATATTTTTTATGGAAATTTTAATAGTTTGAAAAAAATTTAAGCTAACATTAGTGCAATCTCATAATTAATAAATACAGTAATGATTAAACAACGAGTGGCATCATCTATGAATTAATGATTCTAAAACTAAAAACAAAATTATAGTTTAATCATTAATTCATAGATGACACCACTCTTTGTTTAATCATTAGTGCATTTATTAATTACGAGATGGTGCTAATATTAATTTAAATTCTTTCAAATTATATCAAGGGATTAATTTGGCAACATTAGATTCTATTTGGATATTTCCCTTGATTCTTAGCTTAAAAAGTTTATGGATCTGTATTTTTCCCTTTCATGGAATTTAATTGTATTGTTTTAATTTTAGAAATATTAACTCTGATAATTATTTTACCAAAATTATAAAATAAAATAATTTTATAGATGAAATTAATTTCTTCACAAATATTAAAATTTATTTTCCCTATCAAAAAAGTGGTACACACATTTGTACAGTTCAGGAAAATGAAAATTCATCAATCAAGTGTTAATAACTCAAGGACTACCTATATATAACATTTAAAGCAGAAAATTTTTTCATTAGTTTAATATTGATATAAACATTTTAAGTTCATCAATATTTTAACTACAATAGCAAAAATTATTTTTGAGGTTGACATAAACAAATCAAGTCGGCTAGCGAAGTTCTAACTATAGCATATTATATTCTAAAGTCGAAAACTGTTCAGAAACTTGAAACTGTGGTAACACACAGAACAATAAGCAGCACTCATGAGGAAAATAATTAGTAATATCTTCTATTTTATTATTATCAAAAAATATAAGATATTAACAAAGGGGAGTAGTAATTAAATGAACTTCATTGGGACAGCAGAAACATATAGCCAAGACAAAAATCCAATACATTAATGTTAGCAAAACAACAAAGTCCACAGTTCAACAACAATAAAAACTAGTACAATGATGATGATGATGACAAACATCACACAACAAACTCCACAGCTATTTAAGTTAAGAAAGTTCAAAAACATTTACACTAACCATGTTTACATAAATTTTTAATCAATCAATTCAAATTTTTCATTTATACTTAAAAATAAATATATGACAATAAATAGTTTAATTTCTTTCCTACAATGGATCTATTCTTTATTATCTTTTTCATTAATGTTCAAGCAAATATAAATTTGTATCAGAGTTATAACAATGACATAAAGATGATGAAGAATTGATGATGACAGCAAGGAGGTAATGGTGTTAAATCATCACAAAAAAATGCCTCCTTTTAAATAGGCATGAACTCTGACGTTTTCTCCTGAATTGGCTTCTAGGCATCTATTGCTCCATCTTATATGTGATGCATATCCATTTCACTAATGCCAGTCTATATACCTTGACATCTCTTGTTAATTAATAAAAATCCAAGAGCATTCATTGAGAATTATTAAAAGCACATAAAAGTTTAGATGCTTATAATTATTTTAATGGAAAAGTTTGTAATAACTTACTTTTTTAACCACAAAAGAAAGTTCCTATTCACTTTTAGATACAACAGTTCCAAAACAAATAAAATTAATTTTTTTCTCACAAAAAGGAAAAATTCATTATGCATTCATAATATAACAAATAAGTTGTAAAAGAATCAAATTTTCTTTATAATCAATTTATATATATTGTGAAGTAATTAATTTATTAAAACAGGAAAGAGAAGGTACTAAAGCAAGCATGTAGTTTAGTCCAATTTATTATTTTAGAGAGTCTGAGCTTTTCTATTTTACCATAATATAGTATTAAAATGTATTTAATTAACATTTTAATTAAGATCTAGTAGGAACTGATACTAATTAATTGCATATAATAATCCAAAAAAATCTTATAAAGAACCTAACTCACCCTTGATGCTGCTATATTTGTGCTGAATATCTTTCCTTACTTCCAGAAATTTTTGCATGAGAATTATGCTTTTTATCCTACATAATTCTACACAACAGCTATCACAAAGTGAGAAAAAATACAGTTCGCTCTACATAAATTTCGGAATACAAATTTGTCCAAATAAGAATTAAAGAGAATGTTACTTGTCTTGAATTGCCATTTCAATTTTCTTTTTTCACGCATCCACAGATTTTCGATATTCTAAGTATATACAGAGAGATCCTCGGGATTTACAAAATTTTCTTCATGCACGACAACTGAATGGTGGTAAATCCTGTTTTCCAGGTATTGGACATTACTATAAGCCCTAAAGCCATTAAAAATGATGTGTGTGCCTGGCAATATATGATGTTGTATAAGCAGCAGTAATGTTTCAGCAGTACGATTTTCAACTTCTATTGATACTAGGAAACATTTCTCTGAGCCCCATTCAATACCACCAAATATCCAATGCCCTTCTCTCCAAGTACCTTGATTTTATTTTTGATGAAAATATTTTGATTCGTCAATTTCTACGATTTTAGTTCACCATTATCGTTGAATCCTCCTATTTCTGTTGCATGTCTCTCTATGTATTTGCTCATTTCCTCTCTGCAAAAGTTGAACCAATCGATTACTGTTTTTTTTTCTCTCAGATCTGTACTTCTCAGTGTGTTAGATTTTGGGGGAAAATCCAAACTAAAACAATACATTAATAGTATTATTTGCTTCAAGGATAAGTGGCTTTGTGAAAAGAAGGAACCTGTATGAATACTGCTTGATAAACCACAATTTGTGCAGCACCTCTTTTCTTATCACAAATTCAATTTTGTGACAACTTCCACCATTTGTGACATGTGCTATTTGTTGCAGTGTCCACAAATTAAATGACGACAAGCCAGCCACATCATCACCAATTCTGGTTCCTGCAGAGTGAACGTTTCCAGACCCATCACTCATTGAAAATAATTGTTTGATCTAATATTTCAGCTGGCGGAACAATAGTTATACGCCAAACTTCAGGTCTACTCACATATTCAACATGATGTCTGTTGATAGTTGTAAGTTTGAAGAATTAGCGTTAATTTCAAAGCCCAACAGACATGTGCACATAGTGTTACTTTAAAGGAAACTTCTCAAAAGGAGAAATTTTCTTTAAAGTAACACTATATGCACATTAAATTTTTTAAAAATTAAGATAAACTTGTAGTTTAGTCCAAATTATTATTACAGAGTCTAAGCTTCTGTATTTTGGCGTAATATAGTATTAAAATGTATTTAATTAACATTTTCATATAAAACGAATTCAGCACAAGCATGACGACATCAAGATGAGTTAGGTTCTTTATAAGATTTTTCGGATTATTATATACAATTAATTAGTATCAGTTCCTACAAGATCTAAGTACGTTTTAATACAAAAGCTCAGACTCGAAAATAATAAATAGGACTAAACTACAAGTTTACCGGTACTAAATATAACTCACATCATCTCTAGCATCTACTTCTGATCCTTTCTCAAGAAGATAATCCACAATATCTTTTCTTCCGCCAGAGGCAGCCCAATGCAAAGGAATCCTACCAGCCTAAAATATTAAAGAAACATACAGTTACCAATTATACATAAATATAATTTTAATATATATATTTAATATACTCACTGAATCTGTCACACGAATTATATCACCATTTTCTTCTATTTTACTTTTTAACCGACCAATTTGCCCTTCGTAGGCCAACTTGCATATTTCCAACTCCGACATTTTGAATTTGATGCCCGGAAATGACGAAGAGGAAATAGTTTCTGCTTTTTCGGAGAGAATGGTATAGAAACAAGATTTATTATTATTATTTTTTTAATTATACAAATAATTAAATTATAAATTCAATTTATTCTAATAGTAATTTAAAAATTTGCAAATATTAATTAAAAATATTTTAATATAAGGAAATTTCTTAATTTCGTCATTATTTCTATTTTTAGTTTTACGGTTTTGCATCTTAGAAGCTATTAAAACTGGATCATTAAAATTCTTCTTTCTCTTGCTTTACGCCGTTTTCCACTCGAGGTTTTATTTTCACACTACGTTATAATCATTTGTGATTTCTAAATAGTGAAGAAATTCTTTGCTCTATTACAAACTGCCCATCGCTGTGAAGAATATGCAGAACTATAGAGTACGGGAATTGATCGAAAGAACCGGATTCCTCATATAAAGTTTCATACATAATATATAGTACATAATCAAAGTGGACACCCGATATAAAATTGTTGCATATAATAAAACTCGACCAATCATCGGTCTTACCAATATACAGTTATGAGAATTCTACAGTAAACCGATTTCAAAGTTAGGTTAGGTTATTTTTGTTAAGTTGCCATATCTCATAAGGGATATACCTGAATTTACTAAGTGATAGAGCATACCAGCGCTAATCCGGGTCAGCCCATATTCATATCGTCTCAGGTAAAAGATGGGGTCCATGCCGCATCTGGATTTTTCGTGGAAAAATTATCGAGATGGGGAATCTAGAACTGAACCTTGTCTAGGTTTTTTTCTTGTGGTTTAATGCCGCTTTCCACCAGGTGGTACGAAGGACGGAGCATTTCTATGCCTGCTACGGGCCTTCAACACTCCTGATAGTGTCAGCCATTAGGTGGAGGATGATTCAATGAATAGAGTCCGGAATCCTGCAAAAAAAAAAAAAAAAAAGGAGGTGTCAGACCCAGGAATTGAACTGGGTTCAAAGAAGAAAATCCTAAAAAAAAAAAAAAAAAACTGGAGGTGTCAGACCCAGGAATTGAACTCGGATCCACTAGGATGGAAGCATAACACGCTTCCACCATGGCCATCCGTTAGATCATCCTACCTGTGTTGTATTGCAAAGCGTTTGCTTGGTACTTGGAGAACCCATCTAGATGTCAAGCAAATATTTTACAATATAATCATATAGCCGACGTTTGCACATTATCATCATCTTACTTGTTTCACGCTGTTTTACATCTGGACGTTATTAAGGCATTTCAATGCCCACTATGAGTCACACAGCATTAGTGGGATGGGATCAGCGATATGGTGGAAAGATAGTGTTTAAGAAGCTAGACTTGACCCTCTTGATAAAATCTGAAATTGTGGAATTCTAATTCGAACCCGGCTCAGGGTGAAAACGCTTTACAACGCAACACTGTTGCCGACGTTTGCACATCAAGACAAATGAGCATACAAGCATCCTAAAATATAGCTGCAGTGGAAGCGTAATGTTTAATACTAGAAGATCCAGGTTCAATTATCGGGTAGAACGTCACTTCTAAAAGATTTTAGGAGGATCAGGGTCCAACTCTCTGATTCCCATCAAAGTGTTAAACAAAATGTAATCTTTTAGATAGACGTTTAGATTAGGTAGATAGGTTAAGACGCCAAATCACACGGATATACTATATCTGGCGGCGGCCACTTATAGAACCAATCACAGACTGGCCAATACCCATGACGGGGTCAACTGAATGGATAAAGGATGGGGGTTCAACGGATCGGGTCCGAACCCCTGTTGAAAAACTGGAGGTATGGGACCCAGATTTGAATCCGAATCCTCCAGGTGGTAACCCACAGCTTTACCACGCGGCGGCCGGATGGCCGAGTGGTAACGCGTTGGCGTACCACGCTGGAGGACCCGGGTTCGCGTCCCGGGTCTGGTCCCGGATTTTTTCGGGGTGCTGGGCCCGGCCCGGTGATCCCCGTCCTTCACCATCCGGCCCCCCTCCATGGGTGTGGGTGCAGCCCGTGGTTGGAACTGGCCCCGTCCCCTTAGTAATCTCCCTGATTGGAAAGGGGATGTAAAATATGCAAAAATAAAACCAAAAAAAACAGCTTTACCACGCCGCCATCCGGCCGACAATGGAAGTTTAGCAAGTGGCTAATTAGCCAACTCATATTTTAATGTTGTTTTCACGCCATCTGTTCAGGAAAAGACTTAAAAACTATTTGAGACATTTAACACGTGACAAAGTTTCGTGAAAAATCATATTTATTTAAATTATTGCATCTAGGGAGCAAGAAATTGACATAATAAATAATTAAATTAATTCTCCTATAGTACATAATCAAAGTGAACACCCAGTATAAAATTGTTGCATATAATAAAACTCGACCAATCGTCGGTCTTACCAATATACAGTTATGAGAATTTTACAGTTAACCGATTTCAAAGTTAGATTAGGTTATTTTTGTTAAGTCGCCATATCTCAAAGGGATATTCTATACTTGGCGGAGGAGGGCACTTTTAGACTTACAACAAGCTGGTCACACTCATGATGGGGTAAACCAGAAGGTTGAAAAATGGAGTTCGAATTGGAGGCCGGGCTTGGACCTCTCCTGAAAAACTGGAGTTGTGGAACTTGTATTTGAACCCGGATCCTCCGAGATGGTATGCGAATGTTTTTCCACGATACTGCGATAGAAACTGTTACACAGCAAATTCTAGAGAACACTTGGAGAAAAATTGATTTCCGCTTTGAAATCTTATGTCCCACAAAAGGCGCTCATTTTAAAGTTGTTTAACATTCTGCAGTATTGATTCTAAAGATAATAAAACACTTTCGTATTCTATAAACAGTTTTATTTTGTTTTTCCGATTTGAAAATTATAGGTTATGGAAATCTCGACAATAATTTAGAATCATTCTGTACTTTATCACTTTTAGAGCCACTACAGGCTGGCCAATACCCATTGTGATATCAACCAGAAGATTGAAGGGTTCAACGGGCTCGGACTTGTCCCTTCCTAAAACATTTGGCAATCAAAACAAGCAAATAGTATCAAGTACATGTGGAAGTGTTAATGTTATTTAATATATCGTCATAATCTTATACATTCTATTAATAAGTCTCATGTCATTCATATATTGCACATCGTTTAGACATCTAATGATTTTTATCGTTTCTACCTCGAAAAATAAATATAATACAGCATAATATAAGAATTCAATAATGTGAAAGGAAATATGATTGAACATACTATATAATGATTAATCAGTTATACTACTACAACGTGTTCCAATCTTGGTTCTTAATTAGCGTGGGGCATGCTAATTAGGAATCCTTAATTCACCCATGAGATAAATTAAGGGTTCTTCGAAAAAAGAAAAAATTAAAACATTCTTTTATGTCTATACTGAAAAAATTTAAAGGGACTTCGTAATGTTATACGTTATATAAAATGATCGAGTGGCCAAATTAAATTGGGAAACGTTGATCTCAATGATGATTTAAAAAATTTCTTGTCGCGAGATGTCGCCACTAAATTTTAGCAAACTAAGGAAGTTGTAGCAAACAAATTTCTTATAAAGAGAAAATTTCGGCTGAAATACGTTTTCGATTCCGAAATAGTCACTTAAAAAGAAATATGTAAAGATAGCGGACATCCTACAATAAAAAAAGGTAGGATTGCGCGAGTGGTACGTGCTTCTATCGAAGTCACAGTCTTGCAAACTGTTTCCGATGTAACCACTACACTATTGCCTACCTAGACTCAGTTTTTTTATTGTATTAATTTAATGTACAGTATATCAGTGTTTCTTATAATTGGACAACTCGTGCGATACAACACATTATCTCTTTCTAAAGTCCGACAATTACGGTATTCATCGAATAACGAACGCACACGTACAGTACAATCATGCCCCTATCTGACAAGACTGTTCTAGTTGTTGAGAACGACGAATGTCGGTGAATTATGGTATAAGAACAACGTTTCATAATTATTGAGAATAACATAAGTTCTTTCAATAAAAATATAGAAACAAATCCAAAACAAAAGCACTTAATAGTTAGATTACTGTATTTTACAAAAACACAACATACTGATAAGGAGTATCCTACACTACATAACGCTATTAGGGGAGGTGAGGGATAATACCACGATACACTTAGACACGGTATGACTATGCGCATACCTCCTACGTAATGTGTCGTCATGTGACGTCAACTGAGTTGCAAAAGGAACTTGCTTATGAAGAACCTGCGTGATTAACTCGCGTTTTATCACAAAATACGGAATTAAATTTGTATTTTTATCTAGCAACATGA
>AYEL01075756.1:0-32243 GCA_000484575.1 Olivierus martensii
TTTTTTTTGGTTTTGAATAAAAAATTTTTTAACGCGGACAGGTAAAAATTCTTCGCAGACTGGAGGTTGAGAAACACTGCCTTAAAGCCTTTGCTTCTGCATTCACCTGACGTATCCTTATGGACATTCTCAATCTCATATATAATTTTATTATCTCAGGCTCAATGGAAACTTGACATGATAAAATTCTGCGTAGACCCTGAACCACATTACGCTCGATATTTTCACAAAACTTCGCAATGTTATTCATATAAGTCTTTATATATATATATATTCTATAACACTTTAATAAAGAAAAACGAGATTCAAATTCGCTCAAATATATAAAAAATACAAATTATAGCCGATGAAATGCTGTTTGTATATAGCTGTCAATGCTAGTCAGAGAGAGTCTGTCTCGATGACGACGTCATGAGCACAACAACTAAAAGCGATACGTTCTGCGCACCAAAGTGAGCACCCCCTGGGGATAATAGATATGTGACGATAAATGACGTAAGAAGGAAGGAGGCATGCAAGTTATAATATCACACTGTAGAAATGGTCAGAATTTTATGTTTCTGTGATAAAATTTTTTTTATCAAATACAGCAGAAAATTTTCATGCTTAATAGCTCCAAAAATAAGCGTGTAGTGTAAAAATATTTAGAAATACATTTGTTATAAAATTCAAAACATATATCTAGTTCTGATTTGTAATACATTTATATTCAATTGTTAAAGATTCATTTTTGTTAAAGAACGCACACAACAAAGTACTAGCATAATTAATTCCTATTTTCAACTATTTTATGTATTTTTTTTAATTTTTATTTTTACATAAAATCAGAGAAAAATATTTTTAAGTAGAACGGAGGGATCTTCAAATTTGTGATGTCATGACTTGAGGTCAAGCTTAATGTAACTAAAACTGACTAATGAGAGGAAGGGGGTCAAAAAGTGTTCGAAACAGCATAATTTATGGATGATCCATATTACCATCACAAACCTACATGAATGTTCCATGAATGTATGGATCAAAGTTGTTGAATAGTACTTGTATAACGTGTTTTAAGTATGACGCCATTCTTCATTTACCAGTAAAGATGTATTAATTGTAAATGTTTAGGCATCATCTCTATTAAAGCTTTCTACACTTTGAAATAAATAAAAAATAATAATGGGAACAATACGTAACAATTAATACGATATAAATTATTTTAATTAATACTAATTTAATAGATTATTAATTAAAATTAAACTATTATTGTTAGAAATACAGTAATCCTAAAACAAGGATAATTTATGCTTGACATAAATCTTTGTTGAGGCAATAATCGTCGTTTTACTTTGATACGAACGATTTTAAAGGAAGAATGCATTTTTATTTTTGATTCTTTTAAAGAAATGTTGTTCTATATAAATTTAATCATTCTCTGCTTTGATATGTATAACGTTTGATGTCAGAATCTCATGACATATTTTCCGTTCGGAAAGAAAAGAATTCTATGCACTGGCAATTCTACTTGAGCGCACGTTTCCTTTAAATGAAGCGACGCGACGCGATGACCTTTGCATATGCTAGCAGCCGCCTTTACCAGAAGCAATGTCAATAAAGTTAAAAGAACTTATACGTTCATCCGTCAGTGCACCCGATAGAAGCATGGTTCATTGAAGAAATTTTATCAGTATGCTATAATCTATCGATCTATGTTAATTTTATTCAGTGGTAATTTTGCCTTGTTTATAAAGGCATAAACATTTTCTAGATCATTAACGAAATTCTCAATTTTTCTGAATACTATTTAATGTATTCACCAAACTAACATAATTAATATACGATGATTACAAATAAAATTATCAGAGGTTATCATTGCTGGATGGGCATAGTGGTCTCATGACATATTTTCCGTTCGGAAATTAAAATCAGCTTGAAGTGAAAGAATTCTATGCACTGGCAATTCTACTTGAGCGCACTTTTCCTTTAAATGAAGCGACGCGACGCGATGACCTTTGCATATGCTAGCAGCCGCCTTTACCAGAAGCAATGTCAATAAAGTTAAAAGAACTTATACGTTCATCCGTCAGTGCACCCGATAGAAGCATGGTTCATTGAAGAAATTTTATCAGTATGCTATAATCTATCGATCTATGTTAATTTTATTCAGTGGTAATTTTGCCTTGTTTATAAAGGCATAAACATTTTCTAGATCATTAACGAAATTCTCAATTTTTCTGAATACTATTTAATGTATTCAAAATTCTCAATTTTTCAGAATACTATTTAATGTATTCACCAAACTAACATAACTAATATACGATGATTACAAATAAAATTATCAGAGGTTATCATTGCTGGATGGGCATAGTGTAATGGATACATCGGAAACAGTTTTAAGAATTATCGCTTCGACTGAAGCACCTGTCACGCACGCAATCCTTCCCTTTTTGATTATGTGATGTCCGCTATCTTTTTATATTTCTTTTAAGCGATTACTTATGAATCTAAAAGTGTTTTGCACGAAGTTTGTTCTATATAATAGTTTTAGCTAAAATTTAATGGCGACATCTCGCGACAAGAAATCAAAATAAGATATCTAATATCATTATTGAGCAGTACAGTACTTTTAACTGATTAATTATATATTCAATCGTACTTCCTTTTGCTATTACTAATTTTTCTATTGTATTTTTTTTTTTGTTAACAGATGACGCCACTTTCCATTCAGGGAGAATATTTTTTTTTTGTTAACAGATGACGCCACTTTCCATTCAGGGAGAATACGAAACAAGCCCTTCCACACAAGGTTACTATATACAGGTTGTTTCGTTAGACAGCCGCCCTGTTATTGGCTCTGATGAATGACGTCACTGGTTACTGTGCAGCTTCTACATTACTTTTTAATTTTTAATTAATTTAAAACTTGATTTTACTTTTTGTGTATTAGATTTACTCATTATGTTGATGCATTTAACGATTTGTATTTTTTTTGGTGAATTTTTAATTTAACCGATTTTGCGTGGATTGAAAAATGCATTGTCAATTCCTCAGCATTCTGATGTGTATCATTTCTATTTTAATAAATTTAATTTAATTTTAAAGAAATAATTAAAACTTTCAATTTTTAATATTTTATTAACATTCAGAATTAAAATGCTTTATTTAAAGTTGTTCTTTATGAAGATTAATACAGTATGTATGCACCAGAACGAACATGTAATAATTTGCCAGAAGCACAGAAGATTGTTAATGTAGGTTCTGAACTGCTTGTAATTTTTACAATCTGTAGATTTGCTATATATAGTATATATATATCGCTTCTTCACACATCTTGTTTTCCTATTATTAATTTGATCACTTTATCAATTCTGTAGTATTACATACTAGAGTTTTATTATATCCAGGCAAATTTAATGATAGAATGGCAGTAGACTTCGGAATTGGATTTGCTGTGTAATTCATTAATTCTGCCTTCAAGTCTCTCTCATAATCTTCAGGGGAGAAATGCTTAGAACAAATGCATGAATTTTTTAGATGATAGAGATATTTATAGAGAAAAAAAATAATCGTCTTCTACATCTTTTAATTTTAGTCCAATTGGGCCAAAACTTTTAGATGATTTTAAATGAACTATGTTATGCCTATATTCTGAATTTGGTCAAAATCGGTTAAGCAATGCGATATGTAAAGACATTTATGGAAATCGGATCCCCCTTTCCCCCCTTTATTTTGACCCGATTGTGATCAAATTTACAGGGGACTTCGAGTAAACTAAGAAACACCTATATTCCAAATTTCATCGATATCGGTTAACTAAGAAACATCTGTATTCAAAATTTCATCGATATCGGTTAAACGATGCGGTGTCTGCATAGGAGAAGAAGAAGGAGGAGAAGAAAAGACGCCTTTTTTGTCGATTTTTTGCAATTTTTAAACCGCTCTAATTCTATAATTAATTGGACATGAATCTTCAAATTTAGCAGTCTATGTCCTATTGAATATTTTTCTCAAATGTAATTGTGAGATTAATAATATTTAACTTAGGACCAAAGTTACAGCGAGCTGAATTTTGGCTGTAATGACTCCGGTAATAAGAGTCAGTCAGTGACTACTGTACTTGGCAATTAAAATCAATTGTTATACGTCTCCGATAATCTTAAGTTTTCAAAAACTGAGGGTGGTCCTTCTGCGCTGCACTGCAACATTCCTCAAATTTTGCGTTATGTTATACATCGTTTTGATGCATCATAAAGAAATAGCTCTCAGTTGAATGCACAACGCTCGTTGACCTTCCTCAGTTACGAAAAGTTGAGGAAATAAAATGTGGAATTTTAATAATTCTGTTTTATAATTGTTTTCGTTCTTGGATAAAACAATAAAACTAATTTATATTTTATGTAGTAAAATAAGTAAATAGGCGATAAGAATTATTTTCATCACTAAAAGATGCTTCAGTAAGACAAAATAAATATAAATTTTTAATACAGAATTTAATTGCCCAAAATTGCTTCACGTAGAATTACTAGATTTAATATACAGTCATATTATTTCTTGATATATTATTGTAAAACAATTTTTTAAATCTTGTTATATTCATTTATATTTTGGAAAATTCAGTAAGAAAAAATTTCTTATTACTTGTTCATTATGTGATACCAATATAAATTGCTGACTACAGGGATAAATCATACAATCAAATCTTTAAGGGAGAGATGTTTCCTGCTCATATCTTGTATTTTTGAAGAAAATATATATAATTGTGAAACAATTTAACGTAGATGGAGTAGAAGAATCAAAGAATTTTCATCAAAAATATAACACATTAAATATATTAATTAAATAAATAATATTGTATTTCTTATATCAGAAATACAATATTTTCTTGTATTTCTGAAGAAAATATATATAATTGTGAAACAATTTAACGCAGATGGAGTAGAAGAATCAAAGAATTTTCATCAAAAATATAACACATTAAATATATTAATTCCTATCTTTAAACGTTTCTTAAAGAAATTCTCTTATTGAGATTTATAAAAATTAAAAAAAAAACATTTCTGAATGATCTGTTTTTTGTTTAGTTGCGAATCGATCAACTAAACAAAATAACGAATAAAATCTAAGAAATGAATAAAAATGACTAATTTAAATGTACAGGATAGCCAATCTGAACCTTTCAAAAATATTAAGTGGCATACTTAAATTCCTGACATATATCTGTCATAGTTTCGTTATCGGCATTGTCCATTTTGTTTGCACTTTAAATTCCTTGTTAATGGATATAGATAATATTTCTCGTTTATGATCTGCGCTATAAGTGCATTGTAAACATCCATAATCATATAATTATTAGAATTTAAAAGCAGTCTGAAAGTTCTCGGCAAAGGAGAAAAAAATCATGTTTGTCCAGCATACATGATGACATTTGCTTAACTTGCTTTCTCAGTCCGTTTTTGAAAATGGCCCCAATATATGGTTTTGAGCCTTGCATCCATTGTAATTGTCAAAGACGGGCAAAGGAGAAAAAAATCATGTTGTCCAGCATACATGATGACATTTGCTTAACTTGCTTTCTCAGTCTGTTTTTGAAAATGGCCCCAATATATGGTTTTGAGCCTTGCATCCATTGTAATTGTCAAAGTATGATGTCTATTTTTGAAACAAAATTAAAAAAGATATATGTTCAAATTGTAGAGTTAATTTTGTGGGGACAATGCATTGCATATTTGATGAATATAATGCCAGCTTTTCAAGAGAATTTTTTTTGTATTGGAGGATACAATTTCATAGGAAATCCCATAATATTTAAGGTAGCACTAACAATGTTTACTTGTTACATCATATTCATTTTCAGCTTCTTTAAAAGAAGTAAACTTAATTTGAATAACTTAAGAATGGTAGATTATTTTGAAGAAAATACAATAAAAGAAAATTTCAACCTTAATAGAATGGTGTCATTTCTGGGATCCTTGTTCTTTATATTTGTTTCTCTTGGTTTTGAAATCGTGTTCTATTCCATTTCTTATCCGATTATGAAAAAAGAAGAAAAATTTCCTGGTGAAGCTCTTTTCTGTTGTATGGAACTTAGTTTTATAACAATATATGTAACTGGTATATATGGTAATTATTTACTGTTATTTACCGCATTGTTTTGGTTTGTTGGAAAAATGTAGATTCAAGTATTGCAAGAAGCATCTTTGATAAGAAGAAACGACACAAACTTTGAATACAAACTGGAAAAAATAATGATTCGACATGGAAATTTGTATTCTGTTCTGGAACAAATAAATAATAAACTAAACCAAATTCTTGTGGCAACTTATATTAGTATCACCTATAGCACTAGTCTTACCTATTATCTTTATCTGTTCGTGGATATGAGCGAGGAAATTAGATATGCCCTCTTAGGATTGAGCATTATTTTTACTTTCATTTGTATTATTTATGGTTTCTTATTCTGTTTCTTACACTTTAATGTAAGCTTCTTGACATTACGTTTTTTCGTAGCAAATAATTGTTTATTTAGTTATTTTTATCTTTTCAGATGGTGAATGGTTTTCAGGATGTAAGACAATTTGCAGATTCCCATCTAAAACTGAAAAAGAAACTGAAAGTATGTATAATAATGCTCAATTATGAATCATTGTAATAAAAATAAATAATTATTATTTTATAAGATTTTAGATTTCATGAAAAGATTTGGAAAAGTTTCATTGACTCTATCAATGAATGGTTTCTTTAATGTTAACAAAAAATTTCCCATTAAGGTAAAATATTTTGATTATGTTTTTCTTCTTATAAATTTATTTATTGAAAATACATTGATGTTTTGCAGATTGCCAGTACTTTGCATTCGGTGTTTTCCGCCCTATTAAAATTAAGAGACATTTCGCAACACAAGAGAAACTGCGAAGAAATCTTTCTTCTTAATCGAAGTGATTTGCATTCCAATTCAATAATTTCATAGGAATTTTTACCTATTATACCTTTATCTTAATGTTAAAACTGTAATTTTGTATAGAAAATTACAGTTGGGTGAAGCAACTAGCTGAGGTTTGAAAGCCTATAAATATGTATCAGTAAGTTGTGTATGCATGAAATTTGGATGGATACTTTCTATATATTTTCTGAAATAGAATTCTCGTATATTGTATTTTATTTCTCAATGAATTTTATTCAATATAAATTTAATATTTACAAAAAAAGGAACCAATAGATGCAATAGATGCTTACCACACCGTGGAGTAAAAATAAGCAATAGTTTCGGTAAATTTTTACTTAAAATAAAATACAGTAATACCCCGAAGTTACGCGATAGGTGGGTGAGACGAAAATCGCGTAAGTCGGGGTACAACTTTATATATAAATGCACATAAATTTTGTTTAATTGGGACCAAGAACTAATAAAACACTAGTTTAGAAGAAAAATGTTTAATAACATTGCAGTTTTTTATATACATATTAATACAAAATATTAATTCAATACGGAAAGAACGTGTCCAAGAGTTGTTTCGGAACATTGAGACAGTTCGCCATGTCTGAGAGTCGTTCCAGAACCCTGAGACAGTTCACCGTGCTCAAAAGTCGCAAAAAGACCGAACAAGACTAAAAGCAGCACTGTCGGCCGGATGGTCGCGTGGTAAAGCTTTGGCTTACCTCCAGGAGGATCCGGTTTCAAATCCGGTCCCACACCTCCAGTTTTTCAAAAGAGGTCCTGGCCCGGCTCGTTGAACCCCATCCTTCAATCATTCGGTTGACCCCATCATGGGATGGTACAGGCAAGCCTGTGATAGGTTCTATAAGTGGTCGTTGCCAGATACAGAATATCCCATGAGGATATGGCTTAATATAACAAATATTAAGCCATAACCTAACCTTCTATGATATATTATCTGCATCTTTGTTATTTTTATCACTTCGGATATTTTGTTAACTAAATCTGTAGCATGTTAATAATTTAGATTATCTCTTGTTATGAGATAATTTATATTAAATACTTGTAATTATTTAGATACAATAAATTCTTCTTTTTGTATCTAATTTTATTATTAATAAAATAAGATCATCATATGCTGGTTACGGTTTCATCGTGATCAGCATTTGATGTCACGATGAGATTTTCATCGAGAAGACGTGATGTTATTGTAACATCAATTGTACCATCATGAGTACAACAATAGATGACGTCATCTATTGTTATAGCCTCTTGATATCATAGACTAGTATTTTCCAAACCGTGGGACACGCCCCACTAGGGGACTCGCAAGAATTAACAAAAACATCATTTTTAAGATGAACAAACAAAAAATCATATATAATAAAGGAATAAACGTGTGGAATCCATGTTTCCGCGCATGTGCGAACTCCCGCGCCAGAAGTGTAGCCATTACTATTTTCTCACGCTTCGAATCAATTAATCGCGTATTTTAGAAAACTAAATCGCAATCTCATTATAAATTTTGCTTTAAATTATCATAGTTTACTTATTATTTATGTTTGTATACTACTTATTATTTATTTGACTTCAATTTTGGTCTTTTTCGATCCAAAAATGTTGACTGTTCCCCGGCTCGAGAGTTCAGTTTGCATTCCGCGCGTCGAAGCTACATAAATGTTGCATTTAAATGACACAGGTATCCCTCGTTTTACGCGATCTCACTTTATGCGTTTTCGCTATAACGCGATTTTAAAAAGTAATTTAACTTTTTAAAACTAAAAAAAAATTTCGTTTAAAAATTGTCTCATGTAGATGAGGGAAATGTGGATGAAGTACTCGAGTCCCACTTATCAGATCTCAGTAATGAAGAGCTTCTGGAAATGGAAAACAACAGGAATGATGTTTTCCATTTCCAGAAATTAGGAGCTTTTTGTTGCTGAGCCCATCAAATAAATTTACAACAAAACAAATAACTGAATTTTTAAACTCACTGAGAGTACTATCAAAATAATTGAAAAATGATCCTAATGAGACTATAAGTGCCTTACTTGTGAGAGAAATTCAGAATTCTTTGGCTTGCTACAAAGAGCTTTATAGAAAGAGGAAGAATGCTACCGATCATCTGAGTCTCGACTGTTTCATTAAAAAGTTGATCATCGCCTATCATCCAGGAACTTCAAGAGAGCAAGAAAGTGATGGTCCAGACTCAGCAGACCCAGTCCATTCAAATGGAACGTGTCTTCTGACAGTCTTCAATTGGATTGAAGACTGTCAGAAGTACCTGTATGTAGTGTTCTAGTGTTTATATTTTATTAATTAAATTCATTCATCCAAATTCATTAAAATTTGTGAATTTTGTTTATAAATTTAAATAATTCATTCATTAGAATTTCTTTTGCTCACGTTGTTTTATCCTTCTGAAGAAACAAGGTCTCTATCTCACCCATAATAAATTCAACTCACTTTACGCGATTATTTCATGGAACCAATTAATCGCGTAAAGCGAGGGACACCTGTATTTAATTTAGTTCAGAATTAAATAATATTTTATTCAGAAATTATAATTTTTTATTTTAAGATAAAAATTCTAATTATTATCTAAATAACTGAATCGGTAAATTTATAGTTTGTAGTTGCCAATTTCATGTAAAGAAAATTTTGAAGTTTGGTCTGGAGGAAAAAAAAACAAACACAAGCATTATATACAAGGTTATGCTAAATAAACGAAAAACCTCAAATTTGACAGATAAGAAACAAATGTTTCGTTTTTGGTGTATTTGGGCACATAGTGACCAGGGGCTAACTAGTTTGATATATTAGAACTTTATTTATACAAAATAAGGTACACTATTTTGTAATATTAAATTGTAAGAAGAAAGTATTTATAAAATTAGACAGCCATGAAAATGAGAGGGCGTACTAGGTGTTATGAAAATGAGGGGGCGCAGACATAGAAAGTTTTCAACCACTGTCAGAGACCATTTGCGATGTCGTTCAATGTTACGCCTCGATAACATCATTTCTAAATTATTAACGTCATTGTGACAGAATAAAAATTAAGGTTTATCAGCTTTTAAAAACTGACAAACCCTATTTAGCAGATAATGTCACGTTTTGCCGACCCAATCATATTCCGCACCTTATTTGCTCAAGTTGTGCCATGCGGCCGGCAGCGCTGCGCTGGCGATGCTGTGATTGTACATACTGACCATGCAACGTGTGGCCCGGCAGTCGCCGCCGAAATCGGCACGGATTTATCGAATCCGTATAACAAATATATAAGATCGTTGCCGTTTGAGCCGGTCGACGGATCAATCCGGCGAGGAATTCGTCGGAAGTTTTTCCCAGCATTTAAACAGGGCAACAAATACAGTCTCAAATAAACCTATGGCGGCATAACGAGAATATTGTACAGTCAGTACAATATTCTCTATATCTGCCGGGCCCAGCGGCGTAGCAAGCATAACTGGCGCCAGGGGTACGATACCTTTTTGGCGCCCCCGGAAAACATATATAATATATACAATATACTCGTAATAAAAATTTGGCGCCCCTCTGCGAGTGGCGCCGGGGGCATGATAGACCTCCTTGCCCTCCCCTCGCTACGCCACTGGCCGGGCCACACGTTGCACGTATTGCTCAGTCAAGGATATTGGCTCGGGGAAGAGCGCACAGGATATATCGAACGGGTGACGCAGGACATACAGGGAGACCTCAGTATGCGGAAGATCTAGAAAAGACTCTAATACGCATTTGTTGGCTAAATGAGGCCCGGAATATGATTGGATCGGCAAAAACGTCCAGACTACCCACGAGTTCAATGGGGCGAGGCAAATCCTAATACGGCCATTTTAGGATTTTTTCAATTCAGTCGGTAAAATTGTCGCCTTACTGAAGCACAGCGAAAGTGGTACACATCGAAAGGGGAACCGAAACATACAAAAATCCCCAGTAAACCAAGGGTCAGAGATCAAACGTTTACGAGATATAGACCCGCAAAGTTACGTTTGTTGCAAATGGCGCATGAGGTTTGGCGTTGTGCCTGGTCTCGCTGTGGTCTGCAACACAACGCGTCTTGTTCCCATGCTCCACTACCTATGCCGCCTAGATGCTTCTGTATCTCGAAAATGTTTGACCTTTGATCCCTGGTCCATTAGAGATATTTTGTGTTTTTCGGTTCCCCTTTTGATATGTACCTAATTCGCCCTGCTTTAATAGGGTACAATTTAAAAAAAAATAATGAGAACAACACGTAACAATTAATATAATTATTAATTAATAATAATATTAATATTAATTAAAAATA
Source organism: Olivierus martensii (assembly GCA_000484575.1). Taxonomy (NCBI): domain Eukaryota; kingdom Metazoa; phylum Arthropoda; class Arachnida; order Scorpiones; family Buthidae; genus Olivierus; species Olivierus martensii. Next base: position 11,223 of record AYEL01075756.1, read on the forward strand.
ATTTAATAAATTATTAATTAGGACAACAGTAGCTCAGATAATTGACGTTCGGATAATCGGAATTCTATTGTATTTCTGAAATGTAGATTTTAAAATTATGAAGAACTGCTTATAGGTTTGGTTACCCATGATTTTCTTCCTTCATTTATAAATAGTCCACCCAAAATAACCTAGCTCAGGGTCTCCAAAATCATAAGCCCGGTACTGCGGGGAACGGATATTTCTCAATGGATGATATTTATATTTAGTAGAAATATTTGGTTGGAAATTTTCAAGATCTTTTTGGGTCTAGTTTATGAATCCAAAGAAATAAGTAAGAAATGGAATGGTTTTATCATGCTTTTCCTGTACAAATTTGATTTTAATCTACATATTCTGTAATGTTTGTGTAATTTATTTCTGCTCGATGTGCTTTGATTGTGAGAAAAAAGATACAGTACTTTTATTTCTTTTTTGCATCTTTCATAGGCTGAAATTTCGGTCCATTTTTGCGGTGAAAGTCAGAAATCATCCGATTTTATCGTGTTTTTAATATGTTTTGTTAGTTATCATGTTAAATCCAATCAAATTCCGTGCAAATATATTCTGAAAATGTCTGTTCGTTGAGTTAGATGATTAATGTTTGGCACAAAGGAAAAAAGAACAAATGTAACAAAAATCTTTCTTCTTTTTCTTATTTTTGTCACTAGATAATTCCATTTTCTATTCACATATAAAAAATGTTGAAGTCCCCTTCCAAACGCTGCCATCCTCGTAAAGGACGGAAATCGATGGGCAGGGCCTATACACCCTGTATATGAATATTCCAAGAGGGATATGCAGACTGTCTGAAGAGAAAACAAGCGTTTCGTTTTCTAGTTTTACTCCACCTTCCAGAGAGGTTACTGTATACTGGGAATTTCTATAGCCGATTATGAGCTGCCTATGCCCACGATTAGTTCGGCCGAAAAAATGAAGAGGAATATATAGTAAAGGAATAGTAAGAACGAACCTAGATACACTAAAAAAATTAGTGGACCTACGACTGATTCTCAATTTTTTTCGTATAGAAATATATAATTAAGCGATCATTCGGCCGCAGAATGATCACCTAACCTTTCAAGTAAAATAAAACTTCAGTATTATAAATAAAAGATGAAAATATTTGCATACTTACACGACAAGCCTCACTTCCTTCTCCACCAGCACAGATTTCCTTCTGACTCATTAAAGGATAGTGTTGCAGACATTCTTTTCTTGATTTAAGAGGAAGATTCGCTTGTTGTAATATTTCAGATGATGTATCATCTAATATAATTAAAATCGAAATAAATATATCATTTCCTTAATTAATTATATTATTACACAATTTATAATTACTAGCTATCGCTGTCGCTCCCCATCCCCATAGAGTGCACATCGTCCCAGGAGATAGTTGGGCATCTTGAGGAGGTAAAATTATAGCTCTTACATTTTCGCCCAAAGGAACTGGATCATCAAACTCAATAATAGCAATATCACTTAATATTGGAAATAATTGTGGATAAAAAAACGCATTTTTTACTCTTCGAATATAATTTTTTACTTTGCCACTGATTCTTCCATTATAAGCTCCGATATTCAATTTCACATATCTCATTGCTGGTTGTCTGAAATATAAATACGATATATTAGTATTCATTCATTACAAATTTTATCAATATATTTATTTTATGAATTTTTATCCTGTTAAGATTAATTGTTAAACATACTTACAAAACAATACAATGTGCGGCTGTCAACACATGTCTATCAGTAATCAACGATGCAGCACAGAAATGACCAACTTTTGGTATAAATAACTGAACCTTTAAATAAAGTAAATTATATAATTTTATATCATTCTGTTGATATTATGAATTAAAGCAATTCGGTTCTTACCACGAATCGAAAAGAATTCAAAAGATATAATATATCTTTTCATCCTGTTCTCCACATTTATAATGAAAAGTTCTTTAAATAAAGAAAAGTAATAATGTTTTTTTGACAAATAAAATTGTTTTCATCAATTATTACTCTTTAATCTTCATCAAATGAGTTAAAGAAATTCATTAAAATATAAATGCTGAAGTGGCAATACAATATAAATAAATTTTTCAAGGGAATTTCCTAAATTAATTTTGAATCTGATTAAAATGTATTATTAATTAGATTGAAAAATTTTTATCTCACAAACATTCAAATATGGTCATGTCCACAAATTTTATTTGAACTATATTTCATGCTTTTCATATTATGGAAAATATAGCTCAATTACTAATGCAACTTTAAGCTTTAAATTAAAGTTGCTATTTCCAGTATTATCACGTTTCACCAATTTTTTAATAAGAAGTATATGATAGACTATTTTTCTACATACGCATACTTTAAATATCAGCAAAAGTTCAAACATTTAACAACACAATACTAAGGAATTGCTGATTAAAGATAAACAGTTCCAATAGTATATTTAAAGTTGATACTTTGAGTATATTATTTCTGTTAAAATAAGAATATTCTGTATAGCAAGTAAAGACAAAGCATCTATCTTTCAAATAAATTAACTTACAATACTATATTGTTTAAATACTGTTTAAGAAACAGGAAGTAAAATTTAAAGGCCAATAACTTTTAATAGAAAATAGCTAAAATCAACATTTATTCTAATGTTTTCTTCTAAAACTGCTTAGACTTGTGGCAAATGATAATGGATAAATCTCTTCAACAAAGATATGAAGAGATCAGATAATCATCATAAGCTTCCTGATTACTGGCTAATTATTAACGAACAGCTGACATCTAGTAAAATACTTAAGATTTTTGTTTTGAAAGATCAATACTGCTGCTGTTTATAGATTTCACACAGGATGCTAGTTTTGAAACTTAAGATCAGTTATGCATCAAGTTTAATTTATTTGGTAACTAATTATTTTAATTATTATCTAGAAAAAAATAAAGACTTAGTTCAAATGCTAGCTTCCCTTACTTCCAGTCAACAATAAACTTGGAAAGTTATAAATTTTGGTAAGCTTATCACGAAATCTATCGATTAAATCAATTTAGATAATGCTCAAACTCAAAATAAAAGTTTTAAGAAGTACTGTATTACCTTCTTTCTGCATTCGTAATTATTTTGTTGAAGCAACACGTGTTTAGAGATTACACACAGAACCAAACATGAGAAATTACCCAGCATGCTTCTCGAACATGGCGGAAATACATAATACGAGCAACGAATACGTAATATCCTTTATATAATGATAAATGTCATGACATTGTACATAAAACTAACTACTAGCAAAATAATTATAAATTAAATGTGTTTGAACAATTTAAGGTATAAATAATAAATATTATTGAGCATAGAAATGATGTGTAATTTTTTTTAAATTTAAACTTCTTAAACTGTTAGGATAATAGCTGGTCATTCATTCTACATCTAGAAGATAACTGGTAAGTTTATTTTGCTCTAAATAATTTTCATTCGACTTAATAGAACCTTAAATTCCGTATTAGACTTCCTTTCGTTGGGCTTCAGTAACGGAAATGCTTCACTGGAAGTTATTTTTTATTGTAATTCCCATTTAGTATTTTTAAAGCGGATTCCTGAATCAGTAATTAATTAAGGGCGTGTTCAGATGGCCAAATTTCTTCAATTGAAGTGTTTCTTGGTTTGAATAGGAAATAATTTACTTCAAATGTCTTAATTTTAAGAATGTAAAATAATAAAACATTTCTGCTCTGGGCAATATGTAGATTACTTGCTAGTGAAAGAAGTGTCGCGTCGCCTATAGCAATTTTTTTTTTTTTAGTGTATATATATTCGTTACCAGACTATGATATAGAGATCGACTAACACATCCGGCAGCGTGCGTCGCCTATAGCAATTTTTTTTTTTTAGTGTATATATATTCGTTACCAGACTATGATATAGAGATCGACTAACACAAATCGTTGGTTTAAAGATGCGAGTTAGTTGATCTCTTCATCGTAATCTGGGAATGTATATACATATTAAAAAAGCATGCTTCAGGTGGCATTGCGTTGCTGGATACGACGCGACATACATTCCAGCATCAGATAATTACTATTTAGCCAAAATCTGAGTAATTTAGTGGTACTATTGTCATCTTACCGAAGCACGGCGAAAGGGGGCCGTAACACGCAAAAAGTCCTTAATGGACCAGGGGTCAAAGGTCAAGCGTTTACGAGATAGAGGCTTCTAGGCGGAATACGTAGTGGAGCACGGGAACGGTACGCGTCGCGTCGCAGATCGCAGCGAGGCCAGGCACAGCACCAAACCATATGCGCCATTTGCAATAAACGGAACTTTGTGGGTCTCTATCTCATAAACGTTTGATTTTTGACCGTTGGTTCACTAGGGATTTGGTAGGATTCTGCTTTGACGGCCCCGCGTTTTCGCGTCTGATCCTAATACGACGCTTCTATGAATTGCGTTATAGCGCGCCTTAATGCCTGTAGTTTTTTTCGTGTTCGATAAAATAGATGTTAATATGCAAATGAATGACGTTAACATCTTCATCATATTATTATATAATGCATATTATATGATATGATGATGATATATTATTTAATATGTGCGCGCGGCGCCGCGAAAACGCATGGCAGTCAGTAGAATGTTACCAATTATTTTCTTAAAATAAATGTTTTATGTTTAATTAAAAGTATAATTTTTGTTCTGAAACATTGAAAAGTATGTAAATAAAGTGAAAATTTTGATAGAAAAATATTATTTTTTTAAAATTTAACTCAAATGACCTTTCCACCTATATCTGCTGTGATTCATGCCGATTACCGTATCTCGATTATTAATAAAAAATTGTTTTCATTCGAAAATAATGAATTCTTATCTAATATAAACCTGATTGATTAAACAGATTGTTCATGCTTACGATGAAATAAGAAGAAAAAATTTTTATGAAAGAACGCTATTGAAAATATAAAAATTAATGCTTTGCAATGTGTTTGTGAACACGTGATTAAATCAAGTACAATCAGAAATTAGCGGAATGATTAAAGAATAATTTAATATCACAAGTTTAATTCTGTTTATGGGATTGCACACTTCATTCGTGACAGGTGAAAGGCTTAAAGGGGGTGCGAAGAAAATGGCCAATCAGAATAAAGTATTCGGTAACCAGGTGTTAACTGTAACTCTTGTTTAGTAAAATAGTGGCTCGAATGAAAGAATATACTACTGTATTCAGAAGTTAAGAATTTGAATTCTGAAGTAAGTTATTTATAAAATAGTAATGAAGATCGATAAGACTGTACAATTGTATACATTGCAAAAGTCAAAGGCTAACTAGCTAGGCGACATAGGTAGCGGAGCACGGGAACAGGACGCGTCGCGCCGCACACCACAACGTCAAACCTAAAGGTCAAACCGCGTGTTCCGTTTGTAAACAACCTTTCAGTGAATATCAGTAAAACTTTTTGCCACTATACTTCGTTAACTTTTGACATTTGAACCTTAATTCTCTAGGGATATTTTGCATTTCTCGACCCCCTATCGATCGGATACCGTTTATGCTGGGTTTTGCAATATATGCAATTGAAGGAGATGATAAATGTGTCGTATTAGTAATGCAGCACGATGATCTAATAATAATAATAATTTTATTAGTAATATCAATAACATTTGTTGTAACAGTTACTTAAATATTACGTGAAGTTTTGTTACTACAAATATTGTAAGGAACTAATTGTATAAACTGTTTGTATTATATTCCGGAGGCCCGTTTGGGGTGCGTGTATAACTCGATACTCCAGATGACACCAAAGAATGCAGAAGCTATGTTTTTATTTATTTATTAAATATTTTAATTTAAAAACTATTTTATCAATCATTAAAATTTTTGTTTCTGTTATAATTAAATAGAATAAGAACTTAATATTATACTTCACAGATTTTAATTGTCTCTCTGCCACCAGCTATTAAATTTAATTATTCCTGCACAATAAAATTAAAATATGAGTAATCTTTATACAGAGTGAAGAAAAACTTCGGCGTGGTACCATTTTCGAGTTATAATTATCACTTTAAAACTAATCCCCATCGAGTACACAAATCGTCGCGTTGCAAAGACGCATCGCATTGCGTCGCTCTCCTACTTACTACTGAGTAGTAAGAATGCGAGGGTGCGTCGTGACGCTTCGTGTACTCGATGGTGATTGGGTAACTTTAAAGAGTTATAACTCGAAAACGGTGTCATTTAGACCATACGTTTATTAGACATTTTCGACTTGTTTCGAGATCCGCTAAGAGTACACAAAATTTTATGACGAAGTTTTTCTTCACCCTTATATAAAAATGAACGGGTTTGAGATAATTATGAAACTATGCCGCAGCGCCGGATCAAGAGTGAAGCGAGAAATTATGAGGGGGCAAGAAAATGTAGTTGCAATTTCATATATAAGCTTAATTATATTTATCTTAACATTATTTCGTGCTGTAGAATCAGTCTACAAAGACATAATGGTGTATTTTTCTAACGGATAATACTTATCGAGGAGGAGATAGAAACCAATGCGAATTAAATATTATTTCTATGAATGAATAGTCTGTTTAAACAAAATAAGTATTTGTTTCCTCACGTTTTCCCGTATTGGCATATCGCCATCAGGATATCATAATCACAAATATGCTTTGTTTCTCACTGACTAGGTATCTGACAACATTACATTCCCGGTTCCAAAGTATTAAATATATTTACGAATTAAAGTGAGAGAGTGAAGAGAAAAGGGGGCGCTATTTTCTAATGTTGCCACAGGAGAATAAAAAATATCTAGATCTGGCGCTGCTATGCCGAATAAACTCGCTCAAAAATAAATTAAAATGCATAATTTCATTTATATTATATATATACATATTTTTATATTAATATATATTATTAATTATATATATTTTATTTATATTTTTTATTTTTTATATACATATTTAAAAAGATTCTTTTAATTATTAAGAGCTAGATGAGACTAAGATGCTAACTGGCAAGTCTTGATTAGCATGCAAACAAACTTATCTTTATATTGTATTGGGTTAGAATTTTTATCGCAAAACACTCATCAGAAAAGGAATCAGTTGATGACTCCTTTTCCTATTATTCTACTATTATATATATATATATACACATTAACGGATCGATATATATGCTACTCGATGCTTAAAATGGCCGCGTGGAAACGCTTCGGCTTTCCACTCTGGAGGACCCGGGTTCGAGTCTCGCGATAAGTCACAGCTTTACCACGCGGCCATCCGGCTGACATAAAAATCGATAAAATGACAAATTTTCGGTAGGTATAGTCTGTGCATCCCTGATATAGATGCATACTACTTTTTACAACAAATGAATAAATTACAAATATATTATTTTTTAAAATTAAGTAGGTATTTGCTCCATTTAACTATTGACTTTTCATGGTATGGAGTCACATTGAAGATATCAAAGAGCCGCAGTTTGGCCACCGTAGTATGTTTTCAAATTATGTCTGGGCATACTTTTTTAGTATCTTATATATTTAAGAATCCATGAATATAATACAATATTTTTATTTTTTTAATTTAATATTTCTTATGATTATTCTCAAATATTATTTTGAGAAGTTATTATTACGTATTATGTATTTTCTCCTATAAAATAGAATTAAATTATATAATAGAACTGAATTGTTATAATAGAATTATTTTTATTTCGAATCTATGCATTAAACAGAATTCTAATCAATTAATTGCATTTTAAATCCAATAACTCTTTCCACTAGATTCATATTAAAGTGATTCCAATGATTTATATTCTGATTCCATTCTCGAAGTTGAAGAATATAACAATGCTTAAATTATAATTATATATTTCTCAAAAATCATACATTTATTTTGAATCCAGATCAGTTTATATTTTCACTAATAATTGTGATTCGGTATTTTGAATTTTTTACAGTTTTTCTATCATCTGGAAAGTAGTTCAAAATACTTTGTTTACATTTCTATTTTTAATAACATTTTATTTTAAGGATTTTTATGAAACGTATCAATTAATTTCCAATCATTTCTAAAATAGTAGAAATTCAAATTGATGCTTTTCGTCCTTTGAATTATTTATCATCCTTCAACCAAAAGGATGACTTTTTATGAAATTCAGTAGACATGTTAGGCCATTAAAGACGACGCTCAAATAAAATTAATTAACTTTGTTTCTTTATTAATTTATGGCTTACATTGTGTGATATGGATCCGAGGTTCGACTATGAAATCATCCAACCTGTGGCACAAAAAATTATTTTTCTCATTCTACAACAGCTTAGATGGGATTATATAATTCTACGCTATGAAAAAGTAAGACTTATATGAAATATTTTAATGCAATATCAAGTTTCAAAAATGAAATTCAAGAAATTCTGCATATCACAACATCTTTATCATCCTCTATAATAGATTTATATCATTTTATATTTTGTAATAATTTTAAAATAGTTCCGAAAATTAACATTTAGCATTTCATACATGGGCCAGAAAGCTTACAATAGTGATTCGATATTGTATATCAACTCGAAATTTTATCAGCCTTAAATATTTTCTTAGATTTTAATATTATTCATTCTTATCTTTTTTTATAATGATAAAATAGCGTATTGACCGGAACTGAATTATCTTCATATTACGATAATAATTTAATACCGGAAATGCTATATATTATTATCATAAGATAAGAAGGAATCGATTTTAATTCCGGAACTAAATTATTATCATAATTCTTTCCGAATATGTAATTTATTTTCGAATGATTAAACACTTAAATATTAAAATATATCTTCATCAAAATCATCTTTAATGGATAATATATATGCTAAATGTCATAAAGAGCTATTAAGTAGTTTGGTATTTTTATTGTCATTATTGTACTAATACAGTTATATAGTTATTATTATTATATAGGCTACTAGCAGGCATATCTAATGCTGCTTGGGTAATATTTAAATGCAATTAAATTATAAATTAATTTACATAAATAATAATCTAACATATTTTATTCTAAAATCTGCAATAACAAATGTAAATAAACCATATGTTACCTTTGCATTGCTTTAATACTTACCAGATAGCTAATATCTTTATGGCCAATAATATACAATAAAATTTTGATGAAAATGAAATGCAATACTGTAAGATTAATCAATCCTAGAGAATTAACTGATTTTGCGAAAAGATGACCTTTAATGACAGAACATCACTACCAAAAATTTCACGAAAATCTATTAATTAGGTCAAAAGTTATTAATGGGGAACACACTAACAAAAAAACATGATGGCGATCTCATTATCCTATTTTTCTTTCGGAAAGTAAACTGATGAAAAGAAAGTAAACAAATGGTTTTTATACTGTCTATAAACAGAAATTGAAAGTAGTTTTTCATATGCTCGCACCCGTACAAAAAATAAAATTAGATTATGTGTTTCATTTATTATTATAATCTATTAACATTATTAGAACGTCGGATGTGAACAAATTGCATCATACATCAGCGGTTCCTAATTAACTAAGAACTGTGGAGCCCTTCTTAAGATAAATCAGACATCTAATTTGGTTCTATGGATCCTAAGGATCTGCGGATCAACAAATGGAAAATAGTGAAGTAGAATATATTGCTAATCAATCTCTGCCAATAAATATAATGATTTGGTAGAAAAATATCCCCATTAACACGCAATGTCTGAAAATCCTTTTATAAATAAAAGCGTTAATGAAATTAGGAGAAAATAAATCAAATGGAGACTAATTAAATCTAAAGAATTTTTATAATAATAATAATTTAATTGAAACTTATAAATTGCATAATTAAATAAAATTAAACTCTATACATTATATTTAGCTAATGGATTAATATCGTTATAATTATAAAATTTATAATAAATTAATAATTAAAGGATATATGTAATGAATATCACAAATGATTAATGAATAGTCATTCGATATTTACAGATTAGTTGAGACAGATAGGACACTCTCATAGACTCTATTGTATACAAGAAACGAATGACAAAAAAGCAGTAATCAGATTGCAGTAAACTATAAATAACGAAAAAATATGGATGAAAGGAAAAAAAAACGTTTTAACTTCAAGGAACTATAGTTCGAAATAGAGAGTAAGCCACCCTTATCGTATCGAACTATACTTCGAAGTGGCAGCATTCGGGTTAAAACTAAAATGGGATAATTGTTATTTTTATTATTGTATAACGAAATGAGGAACCTTATTCAGATTGGGAATATATTTTAATCGCTCATCTTTAATTATTCAAAAATAATAGGCATGAATATTTATTAACAAATGTCGCCACTTTCCATTCAGGCAGAGTACTAAGTCGGAAATGAAAGAAGCCCTTCCACAGCTTCCTTCACAATCCGGCTGCCTACTCCTATATGGAGAAGCAGCCTGATTGTGAAGGACAGAGATCAACGAGCCCATGATAAATATTTCCAAAGGTTTGAAATCAGAGAATCGAACCCGGATATTCCAGAATGGAAAGCTGAAGCATTTTTTACTCAGCCAATCCGGCCGACGGAAATAATAATCATGTTAGGAAATTACACAGATTAGTTGAGACAGATAACACACTCTCATAGACTCTATTGTATACAAGAAACGAACGAAGCGCCTCTATTATGGAGAGTACTTCAAATGAACTCAACTATTAATAAAAACGATGTTTTAATCTACTGAATCTTTTAATTATAAAAGTTTTTTGTAATAAAACTGCCATAAAATTCGTAGGAACAATAATAACCGACCCTCCACTATCTACAACAAAAGAGAAATGAATAACGCCAGGTACTGCCAATAGTGGCAGCACCTTCGAATAAGCGAAGTGTCCCATACGGCTTTATTGTTACCCAAAACATCCTTGTTGTTATTCTTACTTTTAAGCGTGTCGATCGACAATAACGCCGCCGTCATTATGACCTCACGTGCATCAGTTTATACTTTCTCCATTATTGGGAAAATGCTAGCATTCGACACACTATATTCTTTAGCCACTATAGCATAATGGAATCAAATGAATGGAACTCTTTCATCACAGATTAGTTGATACAGATGGGACACTCATAGACTATTGTATACAACAAACGAACGAAGCGCCTCTATGGAGAGTACTTGAAATGAACTCAACTATTAATAAAAACGCTGTTTTAATCTATTGAAAGTTATAATTATAAAAGTTTTTTTTAAAATAAAACTGCCATAAGATTAGTAGAAACAATAATAACCGATCTTCCACAATCTACAACAAAGGTGAAATGAGTAACGTCCGTGCTAATGCCAGGTATTGCCAATAGTGGCATCACCTTCGAATAAGCGAAGTGTCCCATCTGTCTCAACATGCTAATGCCAGGTATTGCCAATAGTGGCAGCACCTTCGAATAAGCGAAGTGTCCCATCTGTCAATGAAAAATTTTAAACAAAAACTAATAATAATAGAATTAAAATAATAATTAATTGGAAAATAATATTTTATTAAACAAGGTCAAAAATTCCCAGACTGTTATTTTTTTTAATTTAAAATGCCGGTATTCAATAAATATCGGTTGTGCCATCTTGAGGATTTAATAACTTATACAGTAGCCATTGTTATCTTAAAACACGTCCAAACACAGAAAAAATATCTAATAAACAAAGACAAACACCTGAAATACATAATGACATTATTTCATTTAAATCAAGTTTTGTAAACATTGTAAATGACCTTGACCGCAGCTATCTCTTGTCCTTGTAAAACGGAATGTCGAGTGAGAAGTCTAAACTATGACACTAGACAGGAATGACATGACTTTATTTTCGTGCAGATGAACAGTACTATATATTAATTAAATTAAGAGAATACAGCACAGTTTTACTTCAGTTGTAAGTTTCATAATTACATTAATTCATAAAACAATAATAATAATGTTATTTCATAATTATCATCTAGTAGATAATTAATTATCATAAATATCTTATTCATATTGATAATTATGATATGATATGACTTTGGATTTGTAATCAATCACAAATCTGTAATAATTTTTCATACGAGAATGTTTAATTTTTATTGTTAGCATTAAAATGACTGATAAAACTATTAATATAAGTTTCAGAGCCGGCTCATACACCGCATTTTCAAAATTTTCAGATAATTTTTTGATAGAATTTATGATGTTTCAGAGATATATTGACATTGAAAATATTTTAATTAAATTTATATTAATTTCTTGCCTTTTATCGTGGCCAGCACAGGTATCGGCCATGATAAAAGGTGCCAACAGATACAGTTGCGGTTCATAAAGTTCTGAGAAAATGTAAATAAAAATTAGATAGCAGGTAATTTCAAACTGATATAACACCGTTGCGTATCATGGAGCGTTGTGGCAAATACTTGATAAAGCAAATGTCAACTTTAATGATATTTAAATATTTGCATACTTTTTATGGTATTTAGTTCCGACTAATCATAAAATTGTGAGACGGCTGTACATCTTTTGACTGTTTTAAAAAATTTGCCAAGATCATCTAGATCACTGGTTCTCAACCTTTATTCTGTTGAGGACACATTTTAATATTTGGCGACACACCTAAATATTTTAAATACTAATTTAGATTAAACAACAAATTTTTTATTAACAGATTATTGCATTTATTTTTATTTACTACATTCAAAGATTACAGACATACTCGTAGATCATTAAATGGCAGTCATATAGCGCCACCTACGGATTTTGTCTTATTAGAGAAACTATAATTTTAATTTAATTTTTATTCCTTAATTTTTAAATTACGAATAACGACTAAAAATTTTGGCTGTCGCTGTAATTCGAGGGTTAGATTTTTCTAGCGATATCCTATTTATAGGAATCTGTACAGTGGTTCGATTGCAAAAGGGTATCCAGCCAACCACGTTTCACTATTAATATATACTGTACTAGAAATTACCCGCTCATATAAATGAGCAGAAATATAATCTTATAACGATGAAAAACACTTCCGAATTCGTGTAGGGAATCCATCCATAAGAAAATCGTAAAATGGCATCAATAATTATGTTACAGCGCCATCTGCAAATTCTGTCTCTTTAGAGGAACTACAGTTTCAATGTAATTTATATTCTTTAATTTTTAAATTATTAATAATAATAAATAATTTGGGCTGTCGCAGACATCCAAAAATTAGACTAAAGGTACCCTATTCATAGAATAGGGGAATTTATTTCTAAATTACCCTATTCACAGAAATCGGTACAGTAGATCAACCGGAAAAGAGACATCCAGCCAGCCAGCCAGCCATGTTTGACTATTAACAATAATTTGATTTATACAATTATATACAGGTACATGCAATTCATTCTCAATTTTTCGCGGTACAGTGATTGAAAACCACTGATCTAGTTGTATATCTTATCTGTATTATTTATGTAACATAAAAAATTATACTAACGACCTTCTGTAAGGTCACATCAACGGATATTATTTTACTTTTTATTATAATTGTGGTGTTCTTTATTTTGAGGCCAAACGTACTCTACTGTTAAATACAATTTTCATCCCCAACGAGTGCAACTCGGCCCCTATTTTCCCCCAGATGCTCCGATTACCGACACTGGACACCTCTCAACCCACCATCTACTGTAGTATAATAAATCACACCGCTCCCCAACACAAACAAAATGCACCTGGTACAACACAAATATTAAAAAAATTGCATTAATATATTAAACGCAGCCATCACATTAATATCGAAGTTTTGTGCAATTAGAACCTGTGATTTTGTTTCTGAAAACTTGTTTATATTTGTAAAATTAAAAATGATGATAGTACAAAAAATAAAACATAAATCTAATAAACCATTTTTTTTTTTTTCAAAACTTTTAATTCATATTCTTAGTCTAATTGTTATCTTTAAGTTATTTCTGGGTACGACTGGAGAAAAAATCCCAGCAGAATTTACCGGAATTTCGACCCCCTTTACCTTACCCCCTAATTAAGGGCTCCTGAGTTCATTGGTGAGGGTTCCATGAGGGGCAAAGGCCCCATAGATACGACTGGAGAAAAAATCCCAGCAGAATTTACCGGAATTTCGACTCCATTTACCTGCAATTAATTTAAATAAGCTACGACTTACCTTTACGAAGTTACGTTATTTCTTTTTTTGGTAGCCACCATCGCCGGAAGTGACGTTACAAAAGGTAAAAAAAATCTTTGAACCGCTATACCTACGTAACTATTACCGATAGAGGTATGGTTCTTTGGTAAAGTTTAAGATTCGTAGAAACAATAATAACTATCTTAGTGGAAAGTCGATATTATTATTATCTACAACAAAAGTGAAATGAGTTACGCCCATGGTAACGCCAGGTACTGCCAATAGTGTCAGCACCTTGAATAAGCGAAGGGTCCCATCTGTATCAACTAATCTATGATAAATAACTCTCTTTTGAGACTATCTCACTTACAGAAACCAGGGATATGAAAATTTTACCACGTAATACTGCATATCCGTTGTTTTAAGAACATCCATCACTCTTATATCCACAATATGAAAGAATTCCAGAAACCGATATTCTCTACTGAAGGATTTCGACAACCTCTTTATATTTGCGTAACCATGTTCATATAAAAAAAATCTATATTTACTATTACTTAAACATTTAAAATGACTAAGTGAGTTCTAGTGTATTAATAAATATTGAATTTATCAAATTTTATTACATAAATTACACAAAAGAATAAATTAATTTCTTATTTGATAAATTTTTATTTCTAATAATAATAATCGTCACAGAATGTGACCTAAAAAGAATACCTGTAATTTTATAATATTTAAAACTCTTATAATTTTCTTATTTTTAATTATTAATAGTTAAGAGAAAATATTATGTTTAAATTATTTTTGCAAAATTTGGTATCGCGTAAATTATTTATTTGTACCAATACTACAAATGCAAATGGTCAATTTAAGATAATAATGATAGAAAATTAAACAATCATTTGTAAAATTGCGAAGATCACACAGATTTTCAAGAAAGATTAGATAAACATTGATGATAAAAAAAATGAATAAAATAAATAAAGACAAGTGACTGTTTATTTTGTTAGGCTTTTTGAAACAAAGTGAGCTTATGGATATGCAACATATTAGTAATAATACAGTATTACTATTCTTCCATTGGTAGAATAACTGTACCCTTGGGTGCATAAGCTGTATAATGTATATTTAAACTAAATAACGAATTTCCTTTTACATGAATTAAATATTAATATTTATATAGTTGGGTCTAATAAAAATTTATATATGACGGAATGATTCTGATAATGATTTCTATAAGAGCTAACTTATTATAGAAATATTTATTTTAATAAAAAAGGAGAGCTAATTTTATAATCTCGGAGAAATGTCGAGAATGCCCGTATGATTTTATCAATGATGAGACGCAGACTGTAAGCATTCGGGATCAAAAGCATGCGATCTGATTGCTAGATGCCCCACCCATAAGAGCTCCAAGCCATTGACCGTTCTACTAAATTCCGTTTCGCTTACATTATTAACGAAGTAATCAATGCAAAACGATGATCGAATGAGTTCTCAAACTCCTCCGTGTAACTATCAAAATTCCAAATACAAGTTATATTAAATGCCATTATTGACTATCATATTCCATTCTATCCGAATTGCGTGTTACAAAAAAAGTGAGAAGTGCTAAATTACTGACTAAAACATTCTGGCATAATCAATGCATACTAGTCGTTGCCATTAATCAAAGTTTTGATTGCGCCGCACTGTTATTTTCTTCTCTAGAATAGCGAAATATCTTCCTCGAATTTTTTTCAAAAATAACAAAATATAAAACGGAATAACGCGATGAATCTCCATTTATTGGTTACTATTTCGTTGTTAAAAAATACAATAATTTTTCTAAAATTAATGTAGCCATCTATACTGCTGTATCTATACATCTATACGGCTATATAAATGTACATATATTTTTTTAAATCTTTAATTCAGTTTCTGTCGTTTATATTAACAAAAAAAAGTAATCAATAAATTTATTACTATTACTTAAGTTTGGATAGTTTAATAATTGCGTAATACGCAATTAGCGATGAAAATCGAAAGAAATCTTTAATTCTTAATTTATAACGACGCTAATAGTTGTTTTATTTAATTTTTTTTAAAGCGCACTTTGTAAGGGTTTAAACTTCCGCATTAAAGTAATTTTGTCGGAAATCTCTGAGAAGAAAGTGTGTCAAAGGATGACGGATGGTTATGTAATCTATCGAGAGATGAATCGTGTGACAATGTACTGAGACCAAGTATTTCTCGAAATACGCATCAATTCTCAGCATGAAACATTTCTCGTTACACGAAGAGAATCTAAATTATTGTACTATAAATGAATTTAATAAATAGTAAAATATCGAATTTCAATAACCGCGAATTAATATATTCTCTTATTCTCTTAAAATAACATAGATTATATGCATACATGTACGCATATTAACAGCACTATATATTAATAAATATATTAATTTAGATAAATTAATATATTTACTAATTATCTACATAAATTTTATATAGATGAAACAATTTCTGATAAAACTTCAAGACACTAAATGGCTTTTCGTGGTGAAAGCAAATATATATTAATTAAAAAAAATTAAAATAAGTATTAGACTAATTAAGAAATGAATAAGTTATCGAATGAATAAGGTTTTGTTTTAATTATCCGCCTAATACTTTTGAAAAAATGCTAATTTTTTAACAAGTTATCTATTAATCTTAATTAAAATAATGTTTATTTTCACAGCTGAATCGCGATAAAAGAGCAAACTAGATTTCAATTTAATTTGTAAAGAATACGCCACAATGTTGTTATAAAAATAAAAATAATAAATTAGATGGTGAAAATATGTACCAAAAAAGACACTACTGGAAAACAAAATAAAAAGATTGTTAATGGTGTCGTTAAAACGAAAAGTTTCTATCGTTACGTATAAATGCAATATATGTAATTGTGATATTTATTTAGGCCACAAGAAATATTAAAAAAAAGAAAGAAAATATATCTTTATTCGAATTATTAAATTCCACGACTTAAATTGAGTAAATTAAAGTTGTATTACAGAATAGATGATATATGTTTATCGTATTAAATATCAAACGGAAACACGAGTTTTAGTTATTATTCTTCGATTAAATCAGGAAGACTTTGTTAAATTCATTTTGTAGCAATGTAAACTGTAATACATTGCTACAAACAAGTGATATTTTGCAACAAGCCACCTGCTACACCTGACCTGACGTATCGATTCTTACCTTTCTCTGCTGACTTAATCTAACTGTAGTGTACAGAATACACGAAGTCTAAGAGTCTCTCAATCGTGCTTCTTTTCACATGCAATTGTATTTTCCCAACAACCTCTCGTAGACAACTTATTGTTCATATAACCAGCCATTTATTCAACAGGTAACAATTATTTATATGCATTTTTTATTTTTTCAATTTTTATATCTTCCACGTGTTGTTATATTAAAATTGCTACATTTAATCATCGCTGATGGATAGATAACAAAGAATGAATGTTATTGTTGTTATTAAGTTATATAGTTATTTTGAATAGATATCATAAATTTAATCAGTTCCAGTTACAAAGTAAATGCACAGAAACCATATATTTTTCTACCTAAACTAGATAAAAGCAAGAAATGTTATATATATGACAGATATAACTTCAATATATCAAGAAGACTCGCAACCGTAACAACTTAAAAGTTTCGATATTATTGTTGAATACCTTTGAAAAACGATCAAAGCATACACAATGCCAAGAAAAGCTGCACCAAATGTAAAAATAAGAAAGAGAGAAAAATAATCCAAAAATAAAAATAAATAAAATGATGGAATGGAATCATGAAATATGGATGTTTAAGTTGATGATGTGTTTTGTTTCTGACAGTATATTTGGTAGAGATCGTATTAAAACCCATCTGCAATATCGCTGTAGATGTTTTATTTATGAATTCATAAAAATATGTAAAAATTTTAACCTTTAAAACGGTATATAATAAATTCTAAGCTACGTAAAAAAATATGCTAATTTTTTTACGTAGCTTGCATTATATTAATGTTATTTGAACATAAGTTTATTTCCGGGATGTCAAAATTGCGTTAAAACGAATGAAAACCTTTTGAAACAGGAGATTTGACGGAATTTTTCTATCGAAATCTTATCACAGATCGAAATTCGATAAAAATACTAAAAAAAAAAAAACTATTTTTTCCTTTTTTTTCTCGATTGCATGCAATATCAAATCTGATCTAAAATAACGTTACAACTGTATATACAACAATAAAAAAACATGCAATGTTTTTACAAAATGAAATTTCTATAAGAAATTCTTTCCACATACAAATCTCTTAGGAATCGAAGATTTTATATATAATATATGTGTCAACACATGTCTGAAAGTTCCGACTAATGTTGGGAAACAAAATTTGTTTAAAATTTTAATATAATTTATTATCGCATCACGAGTTCCTAATACAAATCGTTTCTTGTCCATTAGTTTGGTAAGTGTCCAGATAGAATTTCGTTAAAATTTAATTACGAAACAGCAACAATTAACCAAAATTAAGCAATGATCCACCAGAGAAATGAGTTTTGTCTTTCGTTAGATAATTTTGCCAACATTTTCTAACTTAAATTAACGAAAAATTCGTTGATAAAAATTTATAATATACCAGTATATCTTAACTATAAAACTTATTTTAGTCAATTAAATGATTAGTAAAACTATAAGACGTTTAAAAATCGTTTAAATAAAGTAATTATTTTTAAATAGTAGTAGCAATGGATGAATTCGGTTATTTATCCTCTTTCGTTATCTCTCTTCATTCTAATTATATGGCTGAATAATATTGGTTAATATTAATTATTTGATTTTTAAAATCTTATTTTCATCTTCCGTATTTTAAAAAAGAACTTTAATATTCGACAATTATGTAAATTTAAGAACATTATCTGTTCTAGCACATTTTCTAGTTTTTTTTTCTTCCTTATAATCATCTAATAAATTGCTTTTTAAAGACATGAAAAGCTAATTCACTCTCATAAATTTTTAAATTAAGAAAAAAACCATTAAAATAATAATAATATAAAAACGAAATAATTTATCACTTGTTTATTTTGCTATAAATTTAAGTTTATTTCTGTGTAAAAATTACTCTTATATCGGCGAGCAATTTTTAAAATTATTTATTACTTCAATTAAATTCAATCTAGAAAGAAGAATTTTTTTTAATCGTAAAATTTTAAAAATCGTAAAAATTTGTCCCGATATCTGATGTAAATCATGTTAGATAAGCATCCAGAGATACTCAATATAATAGCTAGCATGTTTGTGCAATTTGGTCGACATATTTTCATTTTCCCAATATTTCTCTAGCAACCAGTAATGGTCGTTTGAATCGACCAGTATTGCAGTTATAGAACAGTAACAGGAGAAGGAAAAAAACCGGAGAATATAGACGAGTACTTTCCTTAACGATAAATTATTCTGTATATAAAAAAGCACAACATATTGTAAAATGGTAAGAGAACTATATTAACAGCACACTTTATTTATATCGTTAAATCTTAGGACGAGAAAAGTATCGATGAGTTAGAAAGATATGAATCAGAAATAACAAGAAAGCAAAGAATGATTTTTATTTTCAAAAGTTATTCGAAAATAAAAGAACAATCGTAAAGATTGATTATGTTCAAAAACAAACAATTCAAAAATCCAAAAAAAACTTTTTTTGTATATAATAGTTGACCTTGATCGGTATATTGTGTTTGGCATTTATCATAAAACTAGTACAATATTCGGTTTGCTGTAAACAAAGCATGAGAATCAACGTTGACTCCGCATTTGGCACTGAACTCTTAATTTGATTTTTGGCTAGCGTGACCCACTTGGCCGAAAACACCAAAAGTAAAAATGACGCAGTTAAATGGCTATTTGGCTTAATTAATAAAGTGCGTGCAGATAGCGTTAATTAACAATAATTTAACCCGTTTAATGCAAAAGTTTAAATTTATATCTTTCCATAGAATTACTGAAATTTTGAAAAACATTTTTCCCACAATTTAATTTTGTTAATAATTATTTTGTTTAAAGTATTTTTTGTTTAATTAACTTCGATACTGTATTGTTAACAATTCTTGCAACAACACTGTATCTTTGTTAAATATCGCCGCCAGCAGCTTAACTTCGTCAAAAACAGTACGTTTTCTTATAAAATTATTAAAAATTTAACAGATAATTAAACCGATACTTTTTATATGATTTTAATTAAAATAAAATTAACTTCGTCAAAAACAGAACGTTTTCTTATAAAATTAGTAAAAATTTAACAGATAATTAAACCGATACTTTTTATATGATTTTAATTAAAATAAAATCAAATTAAATAACATTTTTCTTACAAATGTTTACGATATTTTTTACGCTGTTGTTGCAATTTATATTTAAAGTTTTTTTTATGCATAAAATTAAAGAGAGGGGAAAAAATGTGTGAAAGTGTTTCGACAGTTAGAAATAATTTTGTGCGTTAATATGAAATATCTGAATCTCTTCCAAATTGAAGAGTTTTAAATTTTTAAATCGTTACTCAAAAGCAAAATATGGCATTTAAAAGTTTTTCTTATATTCAAAGCCAAATATTTAATTTAATTTAATTTTTAGTGCAGTGTAATATAATGCAATTTAATAAGAAGTTTACAGTATAATAGTCTGTAAAAAATGCATTATTTATAACAGTTTGCATAATTTATTTCTAATTTTATTTCACATTTATCAAGTTTAACAAATTAGTAATAAGTTAATAATTAGATTGAATGTTTATTTTTTAAAATTTCGATTTTATATTAATCTTTCTAATCTGAAAAAAATTACTGATTTTTATATATAGAATATATTATTTTGTTATTT
>AYEL01075757.1:0-61367 GCA_000484575.1 Olivierus martensii
AAAAAAAAAATTTTTTTTTGATATCATTTTTAAGGAATAGTAAAAAATTATTAAAAAATTACAAGATAAATTTCATTATTATTATTGAAAAAAATTAAGTTGCAACGCTTTAAATGTTCCAATTTTATTCAATACTCTGTTCAGATATTATTTTTTCTCTCTAAAATTTTTATATTTAGTATGAGTTTAATAATAACAATTTTGTTTTATATTTTTGCACATTTACCAATTCTATACTGAGTTTGTTTTATTAATTTCAATCTTAGAAAATCATACTTATTATTTAAATTATAAACATCGAATGCTTAGTGAAGGAAAGTTTAAAAACAACTTGATTTTTTTCATAGTTTAAACACATTTATGTTATTCTCGTATAAACAAGTTATAACATAATACTTATTGTTTACTAATGTTTTTTAAACTGGTTCTGATATTTTTACACAAATTAATGCCAGTAACATTATTTTACCGTTATACCATTTTTTGATAGAAAATTTTACCATTAAAAAAGCAGAACAAGTTATTTGATTTTTGAATTATTTTAAGTGATCATTTTTTATTCCATTAAGAAAATTTTAAAAATTCAATCTATTTTACTTATTTGATTTTGCATATTAAAGTACGGTACATTTCCTAATCAATAATTCATTGGACCAGAATGTCAATAATTATAGTTTTCGATTGAGACAGAATAAGAAGTTAGTTATTTTGCGTGTAGGAACGTCGATACTAAGAATTTTGTCACGTCTTTTCGCATCGCTTTTTTCCCCTTATCGAAAACCATCAATATATTCTATATAATATATATTCTTTCGATAAAATATCGTATATTAGACGGGAACAAGATTTATTTTTGAAAGAAAAGAGCTTGTTTCATCATTATCTGAATAATAGTTATTTTCCTTTGTTCGTAGCCTGAAGGAATTTACCTCGGCGAGATGAGTTAGCATTTGATGACATCGAAAACTTTTATTTAAACTTTGCTCTAGGCGCACAGATCTTCTTAGATTAGAGGAATGGTTCCAAATAAGCTCAATAATGTACGATTTACAATTTGGTATAAATATATTTTTTAATTTTTGCAAACAATACAGAATTAGAGATGATAATAAAAAGTTAATAATATTGTCAGCAGATGCTAACTTTTTCTAAGGTAGTAATCCATTAAAGAAATTCTTGAATGAAAAACAGTAATGTTTTCGGCTTCCAGCAGTTCTTAGAACTTGTGAATGATAAATAATTCATCAACAAAGTGAGATAAATTTCTAAAGTCTAAAACTCGCAGTGTACGAGTATCTTAAAGATAAGCTAAAATTCTCTTTAAATTTTATTGCATCTTTTTGCTCGAACTGTTTTTAAGTTTGAAGTTTCTCTTAAACATCAATAAACTTATAACCGTTACCGGAATTCATTGCTATGATAATTTCACTTGACTTTTAAGTTGTAAAAAGTTAAACTTTAGTGTTTCCGGTTTACTGGGTGAAGAAGTGAGAAATTGTAAAATATCTTTCCGTGGAGAAAGATTTATACTTTGCTGATCTGATTTATTCGTTAGAACTCATTTTGTTATATTTGTTAAACGTATTAGAAATGATAAATGAAGGCAATAATGAAGAAATTATGTAAACATGTACAATCGTTTCATTTTTTTTAACTAATGGAAATGCGTCCAATATTTTTCTCTATAAATATCAAATTAGAAAAACTTTTAAACATCATTATTATTATAATTTTTTTCTTTTTGATATAAATGAGACGTTTTGCGAAAACGAATTTAGTTTGGATGCGGTAATGTAATCCAGTAAAAAAAAAAATCGTAATGTATGAAGGAAGTTATAAATCGCTTCTTAAATTTCTTAAAATATTTTTAAACAAATTGTTTAAAATGAATTAAATATATTATTTCTAAGAGAAATAATTTTAACATAAGTTACTATATAGGAAACTTATATTCATTAAAAATCTCTTGTTTAATATTGAAAATTATATCATTAAAATCATGTTGTAATAATAAATCATGCCATATTATCTAACATCCTGGTGGATATATAGTTACAAAGTAATAAATATCATAAATGGTCTCTTAAAAATATTGAAAATTTATTAAATGATGCTAAAAGTCTTCTTTTTTTTTGAAAATATAAAAGATTCGTACAGCTTCGTTTAAAGTACTTTCTTATCCACATAGTAGAACGTGACAAAAACATATTCCTTAAATTGGCGAATGTTCCAATTTAGCAAATACTGTACTGTTCTAAAAAGTTAGGAAACAGTCAAAAAAATATAAAAGATAAGCTGAAATTGTCAGATTCGTGCAAGATAGCTCTTTATCATACAGCGAGTAGCAGTGCACTATATAGTATGATTGAACATAGTGTTAAAGAATAGTATAAGGGATTTTTCCCATTTTTGAAGGTTTATGTCTCAGCAACCACTTGTAGATTAGGATTTATATCTGTATTACTTTCATAAATATCTTTCTTTACTGATAAGATGTATAATCATTTTTGAAATGGGATATGTGGATGTTTTCAGATGACAGATTCGAAAATGATCTAGTTGCTTCGATTTATTTTATTAATTTAAACAACTCTTTGATTATCTCAAAATCCAATAACTTATCCAATAATTTAAATCAAAGTTTATTGATTTTTTACTTAAGAGAGACATCCTTCGAATGGTTTGTTACAGATTATTTTGTCTTTTGCTATTGATTCTTCAATTCGTATATCGACTACACATCCAAAATTTAATCTTGGTATTATCTATTATCTTAATCAATTCTGATCGAATAAATTTCAAATAAAATTCTCTAAATTGGGATAATTGAAGACTTTTTGCAAGAATATCTTCTATTACAAATATTCACTATGGCAAAAACCATTTTGTGCAAACAGGAATATTACAAAATTTTTTTCTCTCTAAAACATATAAGGTGAATGGGGTAAGTGCAGAGTGGTTATTTGCAAAGTTGGACTTTACACGCAAGTATTTTAACCTATCGTATAAAATATTTAACAGTGTCGGTAACAATGGCATTGCGCAACTATTACTGTATAATTCAATGATGTTTAAAAGTTTTTAATTTTGCTACAAAATTGTACAAAATGTCAGCTTCCCTGCACTTACCCCAAAACGGGGAAAGAGAGTACGTGCAAGTTAAAAACGCTTTAAAGTTTAGTTACACAAGCTAATTAACAAGAGTAGAATTATGAATAAATCTTCTATAAAATGCTTTCTACCGAATTAAGATAGCTTGTTTCGTTTTAGAGTTATCCTTTGTTAAAGAAACAAGGATTGATCTCTTGAAAGTGTGAGAGGTGGTATAGTGGAAATAAAACAAAAATATAAACTGATGTAAGTACACAAATTGCTTAATAACAATTTGTGTACTTATATCAATTTATATTTTTGTTTTATTTCACTATACCTCTTCTTACATTATTTACTTTACATCACTTTTTAATTTGTTCAAAGTAACAAAGTACACATTTTGTTATTTAATATTACAAAATATTTTTATCAAATAAAAAATGGTTTATACGAAAATTTGTACTTATCAATCATCATCTAGACAGCGTTCACATTCCGTTCATTTCTTCTGAATAATCGTCCCTGTTGGTTTTTCTGACGTAGCTGCGAACCATGTTATATGCAAGAAATAGAAGTTAATAACTAAATTAAAAATGTAGAACACGAAACAATAAAACTGAACGTGTTAAGTGGCAAGAAAAGCCTAATACGCAACTACCCCAAGGTGATGATCTGCACTTGCCCCACGTAACAATATTTACGGTGCAAGAACGTATCAGGGTTTTTCTCAAAAATTTTCAAATATCAATAAAATTTATTGATATTTTAAATTTTTTTGAGAAACCGTAACCAATATTTAATATTGTTTATTTATTGTAAACTTTAATCAATATTCTTCATACTTACCAAAAAAATAGCTCCTAATATGAAATTATCCTAAGAATTATTGCACTTTTATCTCACTGTCAAAGTTGTGTGGGCTGTTCGGACGCGAAGCTTTTGTAAATGTCGATGTAAGTACTGGAATCGCATTAGTCATTGTGCGATATCTATGTCGATAGGCTGATATTAATTTGTAGTAGATTACTACAATATCAAATAGCAAAATTTCGCTTATCTTATAATAAAAAATTCCGTTAATGCACTTGCCCCAATTACGCTCTTACCCCACTCTACTTTACTATATATTTAAATTCTGTATATAAACTGAAAAAAGTTTGAAAAGCATTCTCTAAAAACGAAATTTAATTAAATTTTGTTGATGAAAAAGCGCAGAATTATTAATAAATGCATTTTTAGACATTATTTAAGAGAAAATAATCTTATGCAATTACTTTTCTTGTCTGTCCATATGCAAAACATCGGATTTTCGCAATTTTAAGGGATTGTAATTCTGTTATCCAAATTATATTCTTATTAATATTGAATTTTTTCCTAATTTCTTACAAAATGGCAGAAATATAAAATTTAAAGCACTGATATCTTTGAAATTATTTGTCGCATACGAATGAAATATCATATTCATTTTTTTGTAAAAATAGCCATATATATTTACTTATAAACTAGTAAAATGTTTTATCTATACTTTTTCATTTAAATATCGCATCGAGATATAAATCTTAGACGATTAGAAAATGATTCTTTTCATTTAGGTCATTAGTGAAAAATAAGTAGAATATTTCATCCTTTTTCTGTTGCATATGTGAAAAAAAATGCTAAATTAAAAATTTTCCATTGATTTAGCAAAGGTTAATTTTTAACAATTATTCAACACTCCTTATTTTAATAAATTAGCACGAAAATTCAACACCCATTCATTTGGGAACAGATTTTCTCATTAGTATTTTCATGACAAGTATAAAGTAGAAAAACAGAAAATTTATATTTTCATTAACCTTTTCTATAGTTTGTACAAAATTTTACCTCGTAGTCTACAACTGATAAAAAGAAATTTAAAATCTTAAAACATATCTCCACCATTCAACAATGAAGTCATTTTAATTAAAATGCTAATCTCTTAAATAAATTTACTTCTTTCATTTTTTATCGTAAAAAAAATCCGAATGTATTATGATCGTTTGTAACATATTTTCTGACAATATCTTACTATAAAATCTACTAAAATTGCATGAGGATTATAATTTTTTTATTAAAAAAAGAAGGCTTGGATGGAACTGTTACAAATATAGTTTTTACTTTTTTATTCCAAAACTGTTTCATAATCCATTTAAATTTATCAGTTAACCTATTAAGAAGGATTATGCAGACTTTAAAATATTGTTAAGTTCATCTTTAAAATCTTTAGTTCGTAAATAAACGCTCAACAAAGCAATAAAATTAAACATCAAAGATAAATGTTTTCTTTACTTTTTAATTATCAAGACGTACTAATAAAATTAAAACTATGAATAAAATATAGACATAAGAATTATAAAAATAAAATATAAGCAATGCGATTGGTACCATTTATTTTAATCATTAAAAAATATTTATTACATTTTCTTTATCAGACTTTGAAAGAATATTTAATATGTTACTTTTAGGAAACTCATCAAATATTTATCAGAGTCACATTGATGGAAGACGAAAGTACCTCTTCACTGCTTCACTGACTTGAACAAGCAATAAGGGAAATGGATTGGAGGTGTTAGGACCATACCTCCAAACGTGGCGAACGTCTCTGATAATTGATGTATTATGTTCCTTGTTGATTCGTATTTTTACCATTTCGGTATTTAATCGCTTTTTTAGAAACTACTACTAAAATTGAGAAAAAAAAAATTGTTAATGCATTAAAAAAAATCATTATAAAATGCGCTTTAAATTCGGAAAGATGATTATCGATATTTCTAACTTAAGAGCATGGCGTAATCCACTTTGTAGAAACTTTTGTCATTTAAATATTAAATTACTCGCTTCGATCACTTTAATAAGTTTTGATGAAAGCCAAAATAATAGTTTTCAAACGAAATAATATATTATTTGCGCGTTTTACTATTAAAATCCACAGTTTAATTATTTTAAATTTATGAATTCAACATGGCGGATTGGAATATAAAATTTTTGGTCGGTGGTAAATTCTTTCGTAAAGGGGAAAAAAAAAGTAATTTACTGTATATGTTTTTATTATTATCGTTTTCAACTTCAACTTAACGGCTTCTTGTTTAGTTATGTTTAAAACATAAAAAATTCATTCGAAATGTATTTCCGTGTGATTTAGACGCTTTCAAAATTTTGTTACGTATTCCGTAGAGAATATCTAAACTGAGAGTAATTTCCTACTAGAAAAAAAAAAATAAAGTTTTATGAAAAAACAGTTACAGTTTCTTCTATTTCTTCATTTTATTTGTTCGAAATAAAAATTCAAATGTGAAAACATGCATAACTAAAACGCACGAATAATGGAAAATGAAACAATCGATGCTGCTGTAGAATGTTGGATTCCTGCAACATATTTTCTCTATATCAAAGAGGAATTAGAATTTCTGATTAAAATATCCGATGATTTGACTTTGTTATTTCATCTTTTTTTACTTTTCTTGAAAATATTCGTCTAGGTTTATATAAACTTCGAATTTAAACGAATTTTCTTATACATATTTCATTGTTATATTTATTAAAATAATTTTCCTCAATTATTTTTACTTGGCTTAATTAAGAAATTTTCTTGAACATTCTCCACGGATAATAGTTTTAAAATTAAATTATCTCCGAATTTATACTATTTTATTTAATATGTATTCTCTGAGGGAATGTAATTTAAAAAGATTGATAAGTAGAGATTTTAAACGAATTCTATTAATGGTTGTATAAGCGACAAATATTAATATCAAAAACTTTATAAAATATATTAACATCAATGGATAGACAAACTTGGCTACTTTATAACGGATAGTAACATAACTCATTCTGTGCATTTTATTCCCGGAGGCTGCTGTAGTTCTCATAAACGTTACTAGGAGGAGCGATGTCGCTTCTGTTCCCTCCGGAAGCCCACAGGATCATTATGGCATCACTGCCACTATTGTCAGGAAGATGTAATCAATGTCGACCAAAACTAGAGTTAAGATATATGATCGTTGGAAGATTTTTCTATTGAAAGACAAACATTGCCTTTTTTCCGATTTTTCTCATAAAAATTTTATTACTGACGTTAATAACTGCAATTAAAAATTATCTTATATAAGTAAAGAATAACTTCCATCTTTAAACATCATCATCTATTTACATGCAAACTTTCTTTAAAAAATTCAATTCACTTTCCTTAAAACAAAAATAATAAATTTCAAAAATCATCTAGCAATATTTATATTATTTTTATTATATATGATGGAGATGATATATGACTTTCAGATGTTTTAAAAGACTATTCGAAAAATCAAGAATTTCATACTTATTTTTGTGTAGTTGGCAAGCGATTTAATATCCTCTTTCAGATAAAAATTTAGCTTTTAGTATATTATGTATAAAAAAATATATTATTAAATAAGTGATATAAAATAATTTTATAGCGCAGTTATTTGGTTTTAATCGCTGCAACGTAAATGAGAACAAGAGTTTCTCCAAATATTTTGAATACATAAATCACCATAAAAGCTGTTTTTTTTATACATTGATTTGTATTTAGTTGAGGAGAAAATCGATGACCCTAGCATCCATTTAGAAAAATCTTTTCCAGGCAATTTTCTTGTCATTGTGGTTTGCCATTAAGTGACTCAGATAACGCCAAAAGGACCTGTTACCGAACAGTTATCAAATATATAAAACAAAACCGAGAATTATTCTTTTCTATGTTCTAAACATTCTTAGTTGCATTTGCAAATATCCTTCCAATATCTTTATGTTTAATTTCCGGAAACATCGTTAATGACATAAAGTTTTGAAATAAAAAGTATACCCGATTTTTCTCTCGTATTTGATCGGAAATCATCTAATTAATCACGCCATTATTATTATTAAATTCAATAATAAATATTATAAAATTTATAATTATCATTTTTTATAGTAATTTCAATTGAGAACATGGATTCATTATTTCTGCAAGTGCAATAAGTTATAAAATTTTGATATAATTTGATCGAAAGTTAAAAGCTTAACAACTCTTTATCCAAAAACTTGAATTTGAAAGAAAGGCTAATCTGTTCATTAATCAGAATGATATAAAAGAAAGTTTTAAAACAGTATAATTTAAGCGAAGATAACATTTTATGTGCTTATCTATAATTCTGTTTCTTTTAGTTATCAAAAAGTATAACAAAAAACTAAGAAATATAGAAATTTTGTTTTAGATGTTTCAGTATTGTGACTGATTTCCTCCGAGTAACTTTTTCATTTTTGAATTTTATTTTATTTTATTTATTTATTTTTTGAACAAAGCTGTTGATAGAAATCTTGATTGTGTGAATATTTTATCTCGATACTTTTTTAACAGTTTTAATTCGTAAACTGCACAATTTTTAGCTTATCTTTGACTGTAACACTCACCTATCGTTAAAACGATGAGTATATCAGTTTGTTATATCTAATATACTTCTAAGCTTTATCTTTTTTTTATTTGGAAATTTTTATATTAATAAATAATTTTTATATTTTCTCCATATTTTATTATAAAACACAAGAATTGCAATAAATAGTTTATAATAATAATGATAAAGAAGTTAACTTTCTTAATGTCTTTGTATTATACTTCGTCTACAATAATCCTATTTATAAATGAGAATATCAAACAAAAATATTAAACCGATGATAAATATTTTAGCCATTATTTTTTGTAAAAAATCTTTATCATTGATTATAATATTTTTTATGTGCGACAAAAATAATTTTTGTAATTTCAGAACATCGCCATTTTGTAAGTAAATCATGTGAAGATTTCAAAATCAGCATGTGTACAACACTTAAAATTCAAATGTTCCACGATATTTTGCAAATCATTAAGCAAAATCATTGTTGTAAAATTTATCTAAAATCCTATCAAATGACTGTAGTGTCATGCATATGCGACAAATGGTTCCAAAGATATTGGATTTTAATAAGTTGAATGACTACCATCTTGTTGTTATTCTCAAAATAAGAAAAAATGATTTTAAATTTTGAATGTCCTACAATTTTTGATTCTCGAGATATCTTGGTGGAGGAACAGAAGAACAAAGTGAATGCATATAACAAATTACGTACAAAAAATTAGCTTAAATAGTAAATATTACAAATTTTATATTAAAACTTTAAAAACTATAAACACTTCTTCAGTTTTCAAATTTTGGAAACTATAAAAGTTGACAAAATATTTAGCACAAATTCAATAAGCTTTATATTTAAATTAGTTTAAAATTATATAAATTGCATACATTTATATTTGCACTGCATTCTATTCTCCACAGGTTATTTATTATATTAATCTACTATTAAGTTTTAGAATAATGTAGCAATATGAGAGTTGAGATGAGATACTACTCACATAATAAATAGTATGTAAGCCTATAATATTATTAATCTAATGTATCAATATTATGAGCTTATTCATTTAATCTATACTTAACTGAATGCAGCATAACGAATTTTTCTAGCGTAAATTATTCCAAAGGCATTAAAAGTTTTAATAAATTATGTACAAACATAAATATTGCATACTATTTATAATCGATTGTATTTTTGACAAAACTTATTTATTTTTAATTGTAATATTTATTTACCAATTTCGCGTTTATATTACCAACATTAATATAGATGATAGATTCGAGTAAACTCTTTAAAGATTAAGAAAATAAACTGTTTTAATCGATTTTAATTATATTTAATTAATATTTATTAAGATCGTTCAAAAATATCTACTCTTGCATTAATTAAAGTGCTGCGATTCTTGCATTCCTTCTACGTATAATAATTATAATATTGCTTATTTTATTTTATTTTTTAATGTTTACTCGCACGAATAAAATATATTAAGTAAATAATTAATTATTTATTTATATATATATTTTCTCGCCTTTTATAATATTATAATAAACAATTTCATTATAACTTTAATTAAGTTTTCTAAATTTTATTTAGACTCTCGTCTCTAATCGATTAAAAATTCATCTCGTTAAAGTTTTATCTTACTTTTGCAAATAATTTATAGAATCTGCTATAAACAGGATTTTAATTAAATTTATCATGTAATTTTAAACTTTACTTAAAGAAAAAAATTATGAGTAATTTTTAAAAACTTTTCCTTTTAGAATCGAAAATCAATCGGAATTTATCAATAAAAAATCGATTAATTAATTCATCGATTTTACCAATTATAAAGTTTTATATTATAAAAAATTGTTCGATTAATAATAATAATATTATTTTTTTTTTAATTTATTATTATCGTAATCGTTATTATTGTTATTATTATAAAATTCATTGAAGAGTGAATGAATATCTCATTATAATAGCTTTCAATCAATAACAGTTTCTGCCCTACTTCTTTTCTCAATAAACTCTAAAAAAAGAAAAATCAGCTTTATCCACATTTCACTTAAGTCAGCTGCTACTGAATGCAACGGATTTGTAACAGAATATACCCTGTATGATATCGCATGCGTAAAATTTTCTATTTATCCACCTTAGAGAATTTAGCCCTTGGAGACCGAAATTACAATACGTTCGAGTCAATGATTTATGAACTAAAAGTTTCTCTCTACAAAGCAGTTAAATTTCTCCAAAGGAAGCAAAAGAAGCATCGCTAACTTTCTGTTTCGTTTTATAATATATAAATCGATATTTTTCCTGTTTGTTTTGTATATAAATCACACTTTATATGCATGCAAATAGAAGAAAACTTGATAAATATGCAAACATACACATATATATAAAGAGGTAATATATAATTTTAAACTGCATACTTGTATTTGTTTTGAAATTCTGTACGTGTTTCTAATTCGTCATTCTTCAGTCGGAAGTATGCGGAAAAAAAACGATCAAAATTTTTTCAGAAATTTCTTCATAGTACGTACAATTGATGATTGTTAGATAGAACAGATTGAAAACGAATAAAGATGAATAGAAAGATATTGAATGAAGCTATTTCAGAGCATTAAAAAAAGTATGGAAGAAAAAAGACTTTCAATATTGGTCATCCATTCTTTCAATTGCCGAATCAATTTTTACTCATAAAAGATTTATTTATTTATTTCATAAACAGTTCAAACCATCCATAAAATTATTATTTAAAAAAAAAAAGAGATATTTTGTTAAAGATAATTTCACGTAAATTATAAATAAATCGAGATGCAAGAATTTGTTTTGCATTCAGTCATTAATTGTACACTTAGATTGCTTCGACCGCAAATTGAACAAGCAGTTTTTGGTCTTCTAACTTGTCCATAGCAATTATCCAACGTAATCTTGTTTACCTAATTAACTATTACGCTGACGTACAAGTTTAGATTAATTAAACTGTTTAGATATTTTATCAATAAACAATAATTTATATATAGCAGCCGTGTTTTCATTTTTTTATTATTATTTTTAAATAAATGTTGTTACTTTTTTTTACTTTTATAAAAAAAATACTTTCCAATAAAAATATGAAACTTTAAATATATATATTCTATACGTTGTTCGGGGAAAAAAACGAATAAAATATTTACTTTTATGTTTTCCTTTTACGGAAATTGGAAGTTACAATTTCGTTCGTGGGACGAAATCGTTTTTAAATGCAAAATATTTAATAGAAAAGGAGAAAGTTTAATAGCATAAATTACAGTATATAATACGGAAATAAATAAAATTTTATCATTTCAGTTTATTAATTACGTTTGTGTAAGAATTGAGTTTTTTCCCTCTTTTCTTCTTTTTTTTAATGCCGACAAGTTAAAAATTTTATTCTTCTTTTAGCAGTGCACACATACCACTGTCATTGCGCAGTGTGTTGAGTCTTCTCATTCATCTATTAGCGAGCACGTGACCAGAAAATCAGCCAACGAAGAAGCAGAGACTAGAGCGACAGGTTTAGTGAGTGACTCAACCTGTATCTACAGCAAAGGCACACACCTGCTTGGTCGATAGTGTTGAACTGTGTCCATGTCTCAAAGATTCAAACGTCTGTCAACGTGAGTAGACTGATATATCGTGTTTAGCATTACATGTTTGTCTGAAGTCCCCTGTATTGCGCATGTATGGATGGACTCTGTCAACTATACTGTCTTTTATCGTTCGTATCAGTAAGTGATGATAGCTATTTTTATATTTAAAAAAAATGTGGCATATATATATATTGCTTAATCTGTATATATGTTTTATACATTTGCATTACGTAATGTGATGTAATTTTTCCTATATTTTTATATAATACTAACATATATTTTTTAAGTAATATAATTTTTTTTATTCATTGTGTGCTTATGCATTTTATATTTTTATGTCATGTATATTTTCTGTTCACCTTTAGAGTAAGTTGAAAATCATTTTGCTTGACCTTATTTTAAGAAGTTAAAATTAAGTTTAATATTAGTTTAAAAAAAGATTTCGGATCAAAAGACATACGATATCCTCGAATGACGTTGATTGTTTTAAAAACAAATTTTTTAATATATGTAAATTCAGGTAGCCTAATACTGATTTATTTATAAATTTAAAGCGAAATCTTAAAGTTAATAATATAAAATAACAATTTTTATGCATTAGTTCCGATAAAAATGAAGTATTATTTAACTGCATTACACCAAAAGAAAATTAGTACAATAAAATATAGATCCCATGCCGAGAAGAAGACGTAAAAAAAAACTCTGTGCTCTTTACTTATTTAAATACGACTACTGTAATTTTACTACCATAGTCGAAAGTAGACCACGTTAGAGTATATTTTCTCTTTCCGTCAGACAGTATCCAAAAATCTGACAAGAAGTAATTCGCTTTCGTAGAAACTACTCTGTCGAGGAGGAAAAAAATATTGCCAAGAATACCGAAATAACTTTAGCAAGAAAAGTATTAAGGTTTTTGTTGTTTTCTTTATTTTATATTGAAATTCAAGAAAAAAATTATTACAAAGGCAGAATAAATGCTTAAAATCGAATGTGTCGTCATTAAAAATATGAGGAATTCTAAGCATTTTCGCATCTCATGAATAATTTTCTATGGTTTATTAATAAGATAATTATACTAATTTGTGCTAATACTGTTATGATAAAAAAATTTTTTTCTATTGTTTTAGATTCGAATCGAACTCGTACATCGTTACACATTTAATTTTCTTAGACATTAATTTATTGAAATAATTCTTCAGAATTATTTTTTAAAGATAACATAAAAACCTATAAACTTAGTAATTACCTATTA
Source organism: Olivierus martensii (assembly GCA_000484575.1). Taxonomy (NCBI): domain Eukaryota; kingdom Metazoa; phylum Arthropoda; class Arachnida; order Scorpiones; family Buthidae; genus Olivierus; species Olivierus martensii. The sequence goes on from AYEL01075757.1 coordinate 13,342, forward strand.
TAATATTCTTATCTTCTAATTAAAGTTTGTATATTGTAAAGGTGCAAACATTAATTAGGTGACGAATCGCGAAAACTGGGAAAAAAACGTGACAAAATAAATTAAATTTTCTTATATAAAGCACAAATACTGTCAACATTGTGTACTAGCACGTTTAAGATTTAATAAATTAATAATTAAAATTAAATTAAATTTTATTTTTTTACTATCGATTCAAAAATTAGATTTTTTGGCTTAAATGTAGAAAAAGGAATTATTCTCACTGACAGAGAGAGAGAGAGAGAGAGAGAGAGAGAGAGAGAGAGAGAAAGGGAGGGAGATCTAAATCCAAAATAATGTTACTCGTTCTAGAATTGATCGGATTTGTGTTTCTAGATCATCATTTCCAAAATAAAACTCCTAAAAATAATTTGCTTCATCCGAGACTATGACACGTTATCACAGTTTTTTTTACTTTTATACTATTCTAGCAGTTATTCTGCAGGTTATACGATATATAATATTAAGAAAATAATAAGTGAAGATATTGTTTTATGTCAGGTTGTCGCTAATATTTTACTCTTTTCAGTTTACTTCTTTTTTTCTTCTATTAGGGAACTTATAAACTGCAATGCGGAAAGAAATATAGGCAATCCAAAAAAATATCTACTTTTCTTATGAGAGATCGTAAAAGAAAGTGGTAGATGATGTTATTTTTTATGACTAAACGTATATATGATCGTACTCAAAATACAAAATTTTGACATACTTCAAAAAATGTTCTGTCTAAATATAGCTGCTACCTTTCATATATTTATTTTTTCGAAAAAAAAAAAATTTAATTTCTTATTCTGCGACAGCAGAATTTGAATAAAAAAAATAATATATTTATATATTTTAACCTCGTTAAAAAGAAAACATTACATAAATTAATGCTACTAAGTGCCCCGTATTCTAATTGGCAGAGACACAAAATACGCAAAAATTGCTTGAATATTTTAATACCGGTATTTCAAAATTCATGATTGTTATAAATCCTGATAGCATTTCTTTTTCTCTGTTAGACAAACATTTTTCAAAATATGTGTACCTTACTTTAATTAATTAACTAATTTATCAAACTTTCGACAATTTATCATTACATAAGCACCAATTCGATTTGTATAATTAAACTTAATAAGTTAAATTTTCCATAAATGAGGCAAGAAAACGTTTAGTATTTTTGGATTTTTACCAAAAAAAGCGTAGTCGTAAATGAATTATTAAGCAATTAACTTGTTCACATAGAACTTCCTGTTTATTGTTTAAATGTTGAATTTGATTTCCTCTCATACCTTATAACGTACTAGGTCATTTATGGAGGCAATTAAATTACTTTTCTGCACTTTTTCAAACCTACATGTTGCTATAGCAACAATGGTTATGTCATTACAGTAATAATTGCTATCGGAACAATCGTCCTATATAACTCGAAAAACTCTAATATTACAAAAAGATTGGTTCATAAATAAATTAATTTTTTTTTCAGTTTGATTTTTAAAATAATATATGCACGCCTCTTATTCAAATTTCTTATTTTTTTTCTTCTCGTTATTATTACAATTGAATAACTTGATTTCAATATAATTTAGACGAAAGTGGAGCACACGAAAATAGTTTAGCGAAATTACATGTTTTAGAATAACGATAAACCTACTTGACTCTGTTGACGCAGGTGTTTTTGTTGTTGAGTATATATAGTTCAAAGGACTTTTCTTTCATCCTTGGAATTTTCTAGAAATAAATTGGTATAAAACTGTAAGCCAGTATACTTAAAAAAAAGAAATGTAATATAGATTGTATTCTATATACGTTATATATAGAATTCTCAACTCAAACAAATTTTAAGCTATTGATACATCTTTTTTTATGTATCGTAGAAAGACTATAATGGTATGATAATCTTGTATTTGCCGGCTTGAGAAACTAAGCCGATGAGAAAAAATAATAATAAAAGAATGTTATCGTATCGTTGTTACATCCTCGACTATTAGAAAAAGCATTTTGATGTCGAAAAATTTTTATTTAAAAATATTCAATCTGCTTTTTTTATACTCCAGACGTTTAACTTTTTTCTTTTTTGTATCAATAGATTTAACATATAAATGAACTTTATTTTTGCGCTGCAGCTTGGGTTAAGGTTGGCAAATTTTCTCCGCACGTCACTTCGACGTCGAATAATTCTCATCTTACAGTTTATAACAGAACATCCAAAACATCGAAAATATAAGCCATTTACATAATTTAAACATGGGAAAATATGAATTATTAAAATTTCCGAAAGAATTTTTTTTTAATTTAAATTCAATTTTGTTATTTGGCGAATTTAATTGCTAAATTCTCTATTTAAAAAAAAAAAAGTCTTTTCTCGGGTCGTAATTAACATGATTAATCTTTATAAAAATCATTAATATATATAGAATGTATTTAAATTAGCGTTTAAACAACTTTTACATATATTTATTATTATTACTTTACTTCTATATGATAAAAATAACAATTTATCCGCATAAATTACTTCAAAAATAGCAAATATTTTCAAGCGAGTACTAAAATAAAAGTTAATATTTAATTAATGATAATAATAATCGTATCAGTATAAAAAATTAATTAAAGCGCAAAGAATTTTCTGACATTTTTCATCTGTAAGGATACAAGGACACATTTTAATTTTTAAAATTCTTTCCTTGTAGTAAGTAATCATTAATTTCTTTTTTTTATATATGGGCAAATATATATGTATATATATATAAGATAAGCAGGCTCTGTGCCAAATATCAAATAAATCATTTATAAATTTCATTTAAAATGAATTTTTAATTTATTAAAAAGAGTTTTATACGAAAATTCGTGAGACGTTGCCTGCAACAAATAATTTTCAGGGAAAATAAAAATATTTTATACTTATATATATTTTGATATCTGTGTAATGGTTCTTATAGTGGACAGTCTACGTTATCTACATCATTCTGTATATGAGACTGCTTGTCTATGGGAATTATAAATAGGTCAATGCAGTCTAATCTTAAGGCCAAAAGATAAGAAATAGGTTAAGTTCTATGCCAAATTACCATTGTAATATAATTTTTTTTTATAAGCAAAAATTCTTGCAATCAAAGATATGTAATATAGGCTACTTCTTTTTCGTCTAGCAATCTGTCGGATAAAAATTTTAAAGTCAACAGTTTGAAGATTATAATTATAAAATATTTAACTGATAAATTGCCGCATCGAAAGAATATAATTTATATTAAGTGCTATAATAATTTTATAGATGGAAAAAAAACAAGAAGAGTAAAAAGTTACCAGAAAAGAGTCTTAAATAAATGCGAAAAGAATGCAAAATGCTATTATAAAACAAAGTTTTGAAAAATCCACCGAAGTATACTAAGCTGTCATAGATTATCGTGACATTAAACCTGGTATAAATTGCTTAAGGGTGGTTATATATTCAAAGATAAACAAACATCATTTTTGACGAAAACAAAGAAAGATTAACAAAGCATCTTTGAAGTCAGAACTTTTCTCCAGTTTTAGTTTAAGCTAAATTATAAGAGAAACACATACAAAATGCCGGTAATGTATCGAAAAAGAAAAACAAAAAGTTTAAAATGGAATACACACTATGAATACAAATGCTAGCAGCGTGAGTCTGTAACATTTTTCTTCTAAACAGACAACTGATTTAAAATATAGTTTGCAATTTTAACCTTTTGAAACCAAACCACGCATTGATACTAGGATTTACTATTATTATTATTATTATTGAATTTTTGAAAGATATTTTAATTATAAAATACCACAACAATTTTACGCATTGATACTAGGATTTACTATTATTATTATTATTGAATTTTTGAAAGATATTTTAATTATAAAATACCACAACAATTTCGATTATGTTACATTAAATAAGTAAATTAGAATAAAAAATAGATTCAGTCAAGGTTAGCGTTACTAATTATCCATAAACTATTCGAAAAATGCAACTTTCTGAATGATAACAATTCACATACGGGAAAAGTTATAAATTAACCAGCAATAATGGATATGTGTAGGCTAATAATTCATTAGGTCGTGATGAAGTCAACAAGCAAACTCTCTAAAGTTAGACCATTAGCATTATTCATATCTGGAGATGGAATTTCTGTGATGGAAAAAATTTCCTAGGTAGCAATATTTTCTCTTATGTACAAGCTATATGAAATTATTTTATGCATGTATAGTCAAAATTATATATCATAGAAATCATAAATATTTCTATTTTGATATCTCGAGAAATATTTTATACTTAATTTAAACTTTATTTCATATTTCAAATACTAAATTAATGATAATTTTTTTCCATTCAAACATAATAAATGCAATTTGTAGAAACTGAAGTGGTTTAAAGTATATATACCGGTATATATATAATTATTTTAACTGTATGTCGTCGATAGAAATTTAAGTGAATGTATAAATAAAAACGTACGAACTTTAAAAAGTTTACAAGGATTTTAAATTCAATAATAACCATAAAGATCAAAGGTTAATAAAGTTCCTTAAAATGTCACGAAATTCCTTATGTTGTTAAATTGTTTTCGTGTAAATATCTTATGCGTTTAATTAACCTAAGATAGGAATTATGGTTAATAAATTTATTGTATTATTAATTAAATAAAATCGTAAAATTTAATCGTAAATCCGAACTAAAATCACTAATTTATAACTTCTTTGTTTAGTACGAGGTCGAACTTATTTGATAATAAAACCGAGCTTTTAATGTTATATATCATACATAAATTTTTATGTTAATAGTAAACTGTATAATAAAAATTCATTTAACGATTAAAAAATGCTTGAAAATCAACGAAAGAATATAAAACTGCCATAAAATTTTTTAAAAATATTTTTCAAATAATCGTAGTAACTAAATATAGAACACGTTTAACAAGAAAACAATCGTGAAACAAACTTTTTTTTTTGTTTCTTCGGTAAAAAATTTTTTACTCAAAGCAGAAGAGCAATTTGTTGAAGAAAAGTTATAATTTGTAGTAATAGCATTTCTCGAAGATTACAATTACTGTACTTTCGTTCAATTCGCTAAAATTTCCGTATCATTTAGCAAATCTCAGAAATAATGGTTGAGATATACAGAATGATACGATTTAGTTTTTGAAAGTTTTTCTTGTATTTTTTGAAAATTTTTGTATAATTCGTTTCGAGATATTTTTCAATTATTATAAGTTTTAAAGTTTAAACTATTTTTTTTATACAAAAACTTTAGATATTTAATATGGAAGCTGATAAACTTGATGAATTTTCTAACCCGCATGGCAGTTACTTAAGTTCGATACATATAGCAATTTTTTTACTATTATTAATTTTATCATTTTATATTATTTTTAAACTTTTAATAAATTTATGTTTTCAATTTAAAATACTTCAAAATGTATTTTTTTTTTTTATGGGAAGAGAAACAACGTCAAAATAAATTCCTACATAAAATACGTATAAAGTTAAGAATAGATTTTTACTTATAAAATGATAAAATGGGATACAGAATAAAATACTAATAAAAATAAAAGAATAAAATTCAACTAGAATCGAAAAGAAATATCTAAAGGAAAATTTCTGTGAGAGAATATTATATAGTCCAGGTGAAGTTGCTATTCTAAATATTAACTAAACCGTACGAGAAAGGAAGAAAAAGGAAGCACGGATAAGAGGAAAATAATTAGTCTCGTCCATTTCACGGAAAAAAAAGTTGATATAAATGTTCTCTGGTGAAAATGATCATGGAAGAAAATTTGATCTTTCCTCAGCTATAGAACGAAATAAATACACTGTATTATTTTTTACTCTACTATTGAATTGTTCGCCCACCATTTTCGATTAATGCGACTTTTCCATATAAAAGAAATAAAATTATTGACTCCCTGCATCATTTGTAAGAAGAGTACAGTGTTTCAGAAGTGAAGCAAATTTACATGAACTCGTTTAAGCCGATTAAAGCCATAGTCTTATCTAACTTATATAAATAAAAGGGAAAAAAATAATCGAATTCGTTCTCCGTTACAAATTTAAACAATTTATTTTACTTTATATTTAAATAAAATGCATCTCAAGCAACTGCCATCGCAATGTTTCGACAGCTTTTTAAATAACATTGATGAGAATAAATGTTGTAAATCATTTAAAAAATCAGATTTTCTTCGACGTTGAAACAATTTTTGGTTTATCTTGTTTATTCTTGGTCTTATTCGATTTAAAAACATACAAGTCACTTAGAGCGATTTATCGACGTCTGTAAGAAGTGTAGCGTATTTAAATTATTTAAATTCGTCAAACAAATAATTTTCTTTGGTTTTATTTTATTATTCGATCTGAAATTTAATAAAATGAGGAAGAAAAAACTGTTATCGATACGCATATACTCGAAAATGAAGTACTTTCCATTTTTAACTTATTAACAATCCAAATTTTCGAATAACTTGTAATCAATGCATCAAAAAGGAAAGATGTTTCAGGCTAATAACAAGACACAGCTCATAAAATTAATGTTTTGAATATTTTTAGCATATTTTAAAATTCCTAGATCGCATATATCAAATATTCTCTTGTGAATATTTAATGCGAGTTATTCCGAACTTAAGTCATGTTCTAGTTAGCAAAATTTCGTCACGAAAAATATCGACTTTTATTATTTTGTGCTATCATTTTTACAAATTGTTTTTAATAAATATTCAAAAGAGTAGTTATTATTAACGCGAATCACCCGATTATTTTTTTAAAACAGGCAACTCCTTTACTAAATCTCCAGTCACTCCTCCATCACTCCCGTTATAGCGAGGAGAGCGTGACGTCATAGATAATTCCGTCTGACGTTATAAATAACGATGACGACGTAATTATGATACAAAAAAGTTATGGATATGCACCAATGGTAAGCGTTGGACAAAGTATTATTAAAATATAATTAGACGCAACTTTGTCATTTTTATTCGGAGCGCATCTCACTTTTGTCTGTTTTAGTTACTTTCTTTTATTTAATATCGACATTTTTATTAAAAAATCTCGTCTATCTATATCTTTCCCCCTTCTCTCTCTCGCTCTCTCTCTTTCTCCTCTCTTTTTTCTATAAGCATCAAATTTTTCGAATTTTGAAAATATGCTTTTCGGATTTTCTCTGATAACCATGGAAGTGTAACCGGATAGCTATAGATATTTTTTTCCTCCGTATCTCGCTCACATTCTATTAATTTTAATGTTATAACAACCGATATTCTCGTTCAAATGTTGTCCTCTAACATTAGGAATTCTACGTGGCATGAAATGGAAAAAATTTCGGAATTTTGTGTTCATTTTAACTTTCAAAATTCTCGTCATAGCTATGTAGCATGATTATACGTTAAATCAATACATTTTCTCCATTACGTATGCTTTCTTATTTCTTTTTTTTTTTTTCTCTCTCTCTCTCTCGATTTCTAGTCATTAATGACAAATTCGCGCTCACAAAAAATAAATAAATAAATAAATAAATATACAAAGATTTAATCATTTTTCGGTTGTAAAAATATCAGAGATAAGAGAATTAATAATTAAACTTTCTTCTTTTCTCGAAAAATTGACGTAAAAGTAAAAATCTTTATTAAATATGTCGCAATACTAATTCCCAATAAAAAGAAAAAAATTTCGTTTCTTGGAAAGTTTAAGAAAGAAAAATTATTATTAATTTTTTTCTTTATTCTGTAAAAATGTAAAATTTGTTAGATTAAATCTGCAGTAAGTTCTGAATCAAATTTTTACATGAAATTAATTTCAAAACGTTGTAATACTTGTTTAGCCCGTATTTTGTTTCTATCGCAATTAACTTTTTATATCTGTTATGAGAAAGTTTCAAATGAAACTTTATTAATTTTACGTTAGTTTTAATGGTTTTGAAATCATTCTTTAATCAAAAACCAACGATTAATTAATTAATTTTTTTCTTTTACTTTTTCCCTCATAAGTTATTGCTAACTTCGGAAGCCGCAACTACGTTTCGACATATTAAAAAGTAATAAATTTTTTTCCGACATACATCTTGTTTTATACGAATAAAAATCGAATAAAATTTAAAATTAATATATATATAGATGTACATATATAAATGGAAAATTAAATAGGAAAAATATGATCTACACAAATTATCATAATTTTAATTCATCCATTAATTATTATCTTATTTTTTTGGCCACGAAAAAAAACTTTTTTGTATTGATTTACGAGCGAAACTATTTAAGAGATGAAGTTTCTGAACCATTTTGAAAGAAAAATTCTTCTGAATGGTTTTGATTTCGGATTAACCCAATCATCATTAGTGATGGATGAATTAACCCAAAATCATTATTAAAGTTGAAAAATTGATAATAACTAGACAGTCACTTAAAAATGAAAATAAAAAAAAATTTCACTACAATTTTTTCCCTTTATACCATTTAAATATAAAGAAAAAAATTTATTAAAATCCCTGAAAAACTTATTTTTAAATCAAAAATTAATCAAAGTCCGAAAACATTTATTATTAGTATATATAGAGGTGGCACAACTGGCAGAAATTTCCAACACACCTTGACGTAGAATGCAATATTAATATCGTATCAGACATCCGTATTAATAATTATTTTGATAAAACAATAATAATAAAACACGTTTGTGTCATTTATAAAATATTCTGGAATTTAAAATAAGGTTAATAGGATAATTTGTATAAGTAAATATTTGAGAGTGTACATAAGGGTTTAAACGCTACAGTCAAACATATTCAAAAGTTATAAAATTATTCATCTTCTGACATGAACTGCAATTAATGGATATTTTATTTATAAATCGCAATTCTATCTGGTTTTAAAATCTGCGATATTTATAATATTTATGAATTTTTTATCTGATATTCTGAATTTGAGGAAATTTGCGCTATCAATTTTCGTTAAATAATTAACCGTTAAAGGACTTACTTAAGTTAGAAGAACAAGAATATAAAATAAATCTAATTGCTTTTGTCCCTACAAAATATGCTAAATATGGATTTAAAATATTATTAAATTTTGTTCTCAAAATACTTAATTAGAATGCAAAATTGGGCGGAGGTTTTCGGAGAAAAAAGTTTCCATGCAATTTATCATTTCATGTGAAAAATGATTGTTGTTAATTTATCTTTCTACACTTCATGTTTCCTTTTCTTTTTTTCCAATATTGTTTAGGTACTTTTACTTTTTAATCTGTTAAAATAATAAGAAAAAGAATAACTTAATTTATAATATCAATAAAGTTCTCGGTTTTAATGAAAAAAATTTAAGTGCTATTTTATTTTCTTATAAAAAAAAAAAATTAAGACGGAAAAAGAGAAAACAAGGTGATTTATCGGTGAAGTTTATCACGCTTTTCCACTGAAAACTGTGCAAAATTTAATTTATACAAGATCATATTTTGAATTTTTAAGTGTATTACCGAAGTTTCTTCATATCTTTTATCATAATAGAACTTATTAATCATCGGTTATTTTTACTTATCGATTTTATTCAGAAGACGAAAAATTTAAGATAAATTATATGATATTAATAATACAATATAAAAATTTCATTAAAATTTGTATCGTTTCTCAGAACGATTGATTCCGTTATTGCGCAATTAAATGGCATATTTAAGGCATAGAAACTGTTTTATATTACAGAAATTATTTAATTATTTTTAATTTTATATAAAAAATAGAATATCTTGATAGTTTATTCTCGTTCAAATTACATATTAGAGATATAAAAATAATTTTTTTTACAATCCCAATTATAGTCATTTTAGTGGCTCGATATCGCGAGGATAATCAAGATAATAAATGATAAAATGTAGAGAATTTTATGTGAAACTTTGCTCTCAAAAATATTCCAGTTAGAATTTCCTTAACGGAATCGAGAAAGACGAAAATTTAATCTAGAATATAACCAAAATAATTCTTTTTTAGATTTTATTCAAGATAATGTTCTGTCTAGCAAATGTAAACTGGTGAATTCAGAATTTAAAAAAAAATTATTTTTTTTCAGGTATTTATGAATAAACTAAAGTAGATTTATTTACATTATGATATGCAAACCTGATATTTTATGTGAATCATAGGATGGGGTTGAGATATACGGTAGATTTATAAAATAAGAAAAACTTCATCAGATATTCCAGAATCTATCGCGAACTCTTGGAAAATTATAACGAAATATAAAATAAAAATTATCGCAATGTTGAAAAGCAGATAACATAGTTAAAGTTCCAATAAAGCCAGTGAATTTTGATCACTTATACTAATTTAAATATCCTAATGTTAAATCTAACTGAAGGTGACGCCAAACATTCATTAAGATGGGTAGGTTAACAGTTAACAAATTTAGCAATTTTAAAGTTAAATACTTAAAAGTCATTAGTATTCCAAAACCGAATCTGTATCCGCTAGCACTTCATCAGTTGCCATATTTTAAATTATAGATTTTTAAAGTTTTAAGAATTATTTTGTTTAACAGTCGATGTTTTGCAATCTAATTATCAGTTCGGTAAATCACTTTCAACGATAATTAAATTAGAATTTTATATATTTGGAAACGTTTATCTCGTTATCGGATAAATAATTGTTTCTCGTAAATTATTTTCCGAGAAAAATAAAGAAAATTAATTCTGTTTCCGAATAATATTTGTGTATATTATTTATGATACTTTTTTCATAAAATTTTCATGATGATTTTTATTTTAATTCCTTTTTAAAATTAATTTTGGGGAAGCATCATATATTTTGCCAGGGCATTACTGGTCTATAAATAATGTCTTTCGATCAAACACAAGTCAAAGAAATCGGAAATTCAATTTTTCCCCATCATAGTTCATTTGTCAGACTTGGCTGTCTTTTAGTGACAAGTTCCAGTATGTCGCCTGAACGATATCATCACCACTACTTCCTCCCGTTACCAAAAACAAGTCAAGTGAAAATATCTCTCTTCTCTCTTTTAGTTTCAGTTGTGTCGTTCATTCAAACTTTATATATATATATTTATGGAAATTCTCTTTAGAATCTTAATGCATGAAGTCACATCGAATCCGCTTTTAAGTTAAAAACATTTCAAAAATTTTTTTAATTTCTTATGCTTAATAATTAAAATTTTGCCCATCTAATAAAATGATCGATTTGCTGATTCTTTATAATTTTCACGCAGTTTTAAACAATTAATAAATTAGTTAAACTGCTTTCGTGTCATCAAATTTTCATTATTATTGTTATTGCCGCTCGGAAGCAAAACTTTAAAATTTTACGTGGCGGTTGTTTAGTGCTGTAGGCCAACTAATTCATTAGAAAATTACGCTTTATCTAAATAGGAATTGTAGTTTGTTGGTGGTAATAAATTCCACTTCTTATTCGGTTAAATATACGAAATACGTAATTTAAAAAAAAAATGTGTTTATAATCGATAGGAAATTATTTTCCCAACTGACTTTCATTTTGCTTCAAACAACTGATAATTAACAATTGTAATCCTGTTAAACAAACATAAAACTTGATTTTCTAACAAAATTCAATTACGCAAGTTACAAGAAATGTTTTCATTCTTTAAATATTAACGTTCTGCACTTAAATTGGTGTGAGTCTACTAAACCAAATTACACAGTTTTTTTTGCTTTTATAGTTATTTAAATATGGATAAACTTGCGCCTATCTCTGCGAAAAATAATTAAATGATTTTATCCAGACGCAAGAAATTCTTAAAAGTTTTCATATTTTTAATTTTTATTTAGAAATTTTTACCTACAAAATTTTTCCAAAATGAGAAAAACTTAGTAATAATAATCTAAATATATCAATTTTATTCTCGGCTATAAATGAGCATCTTAATTATTTAGTGAATTATCTGGATGCATTATATGATTGCTTCTGGGTAGAAAAAAATGCCGTGAAGATTCTATTTTAATGGACTCTTTTTTTTATCCATATATCTTGGAATAAGAACCAAAAAAGTAGTATTCCTTGGGATATTTTTGCATCTTTGAATTAGATATTTGAAATTAAAAGCCTGAGAAGAAAAAGAATGGCTTCTCAGAACATAAAAAGTGCTTCACTTCTGGCAATCTACCGAAGAGTAGCATGTATTTGGGTGTGGTCTGCTTACGTGACCTCAATATTGCCCTTAATATCAAAAAGAATGAAGAAATTACAGATCGGATATTAAAATGCACTTCTCCATTTCCGACTAGCTTAAAATTTAACTATAATATTTAAAAATTTTAAAAACTGCGATCTTTAATGAAATCTTTCCTAATTTCGACCAAAAAAATCTTAAAATATTTGAGAAATTTCTTTTTATATTCAAGTAAAGAATTTCATTCGAGTTTCGCACACAAAAACTGTCCATAAAAACTTTATTGTGACTAGATATTACTATTTAAAAAATATGGAATGTAAGAAAAAATAATAATAATAATTTGAATAAAAAGTTATAAAATAATTTTGCTATCGGAATTCCAATTATATTTTTTATTTTGGAATGTTATCATTTTTTCAAGAAATTATGAAAAAAGTATGTTAATTTTTTAAAATTTTATTAAGGAAAAATATTGAAATTTTTATTTTTATGCGCAACTACTTTTAAGTTTCTGTTCCTAATTATAACATTTATAAGAAAGTTTGGAGTCACGATCTTTACTAGCTTTACTTTGCAAAGTGCTCTCTTACACGCAGGTAATTAAATTAAATTGATCTGCATACTAGATACCGATATACTCGGTAGAAGCAACTCAGATACATGATGCATATCCGATTGTTGTTGCTATTACCTGATTCATTCTGCCACAGCATTCTTAAATGACAGTTATTTGCCACTTGGGTATTGTATGATATACGATGGAAAGGTTTACAACATCTAAATAATATCTAAACGTGAAGAAGTTTCCAGCTTCTCATATAGTTAATCATTTGCAATAAACTTCGAGTAATTTCTGTAACAGAATAAACGATAACAGTTTATCATATATTAATAAGCATATTGGGTGAAATTATTTAATAATAGCTACATATTTATGAAGTTTAATCAAGTAGCGATCCGGTACAACAGAAAATCTATTTATAATTCTTTGACATAAACTAATACGACAGTTTTACAGCTTTAACTGTTGAGAGTAAGTTGGAACACGTTTCTGTTTGAACAATAATTATTGCGACTTGGGAATTGAATGAGATATGACATTTTTCTTGAATGATTTATGTCATCAATAAAAATTTTATTATTGTTTTTTATGTGGCTTTCTTTCTGATCTTTAAATATTTCTGATGTAAAGCAAGAGAAGTGCAGCAGTAATAAGATATGCTAGATTAAATAAAATCCGGATTTACTTAGTTTAATCTTTCTTTCTTGGATAAAATACCGTAGGAAAATATTTACTCTAACCAATGTCAGGATAATGGAAGGATAATTGTTCCAATGTTTTCAGTGTATTATTTAAAAGAAAAAAAGAAGAAAGTTAATCTATTTTTTTTTCAGTTTAGAAACTTTATTACTAGATAAATCATCTTTAAAACTTAATTAAAAATACTTCAATTTTTCTGATAAATTCGGATTTTCATTTAATATATTTTTATAATAATGAAGTAGTTTACTTTATTCTTAATTATAATTTATATTTCTATTATATTTTTAATTACCATTTTTAATGAGTATTTTTTAAAGAAAAAAGAATATTAAAAATGAATTCTACTTATAAATTTGCATGAAAACTTTATCGAAGTTATATAGGGTAGTATGGTCGTTTTATCTCAATTTTAACACTTTTTTCCTGAAAATGGAAAGAAATAACCGACATCCGAAGTTGAAAACTATAACATAAAAATTAATGTAACTCCTTTCTACCTCAAATAGGTTATAAAGCTAAAGTCACTCGCTGCGTTAGAGTCATAAAATAGAGAAAGGATGAAAACAAACATTAGTTTATTTATAAATTATGTATCATTTAGATAAAAATTCTGGAAACAAAAAATATCGGTAAATGATTTAAAATTTTAACATACAATATGATAAACGTATGCTAAAGTATTATATAATAATCATAAATCAAGAATAAAAAATTACATATAAATATATTTTAGTTTAAAAGTAGACTCATCATTCATAACATTATTACACTACGAGTATTTTTCTAATATTTCCGTACATTCTTTCAATAATATAGTAATTCCGACTACGAAAACAATATCAAAAAAGTTAGAAAGCTAAATTATCACCAGAAAAAGATAAATGATCCAAAACGAAAAAAAAAAAACATAAATAGTACTGTATTAGTATTGATAAACCCATTTATCAGTGACGTTCTAAATTACGAAATCAGAAATAGTTAAACTGTTTCATTTTTTATCTTTCGTTATTTATATATATTTTATTATTTTTTTTCTACCAATTCTTAATAATTGATAATTTTTTACGTTGTAAAAAAAGTAAATGTAAAATTATAAATTTTTGTGACACAGATTTCTAACGTTACTAATGTTTAGAATAAGGAAGAAAATTCTACAGTTTTCAGACACAATTTTCGAAATTTTGAGTAAATCGTAGGCAAGTTTAAATCGGTAATAAATCTATAAATAATTTAATTAAAATTATCTAGATGGTTTTGAATAAAATATTTAAAATGTCTGTTTTTTACACTTACTAATTTTTATTTAAAAACTTTTATAAAAAGGAGCTTTCTGCTGATAAAAATTAAAAAATTTCTTTCTGCTATTATCTATAACTCATATTTCATTTTTGGAATTGACAGCTCATATTTATTACGAACTGTGGAAACTGCCATATGTCTCATTTGAATCTCGATCACTAGATATCTTTAAAAAAAATAATTCTTACTTTTGCTATCTGCTTCATCTGTTTCTATTCATACTCAGTTCAAAATTATATTAAAAATTTTCTTAGTAGTCAAAAATAAATATCTTTTAAGATTTTTAGTTTTAAATCCGAATTTTCCTATGTAAATTACGCAATTACATTTTAATGTTATTGATAATTAAGTATAAATGACGGGGGATAATTTCTCTTAAATGTAAACAGTATTTGTATAATCCGATATCCAGTAATCCGATTCTCAATCATCCGGACACAAAAGTTTCATTTAGTGTGCTGCAGAACTAGAAAATTAACAATTCTGTAAATACTGCTTACAGTAATTAAATAAATCACGAATTCGTATCTTAATAACAATAATCAAAATTTGAACAACAGCATTTTTAATAATAAAAAAAAAACTAATTTATTTTTCATTTTTAGCTTCTTTGTAATGCTTTCCATGCATCTTGAGACCCAAATCGTTATCGCAAAGCTGCATTAAGTAATTCGATTTTTATGGCCTGTACTTTTATAAATTATTTGTTATAAATGTTACGATTTTAAATTGTTATTAAGCAAAACAAAGAAAATAACAATTACACATCAAATTCAAAAATAGAATTTTTATCGAGCAGATTTAAATCAATCGTGAAAAATCTGCAACAATTTTTTTTATGCGGTTGACTTTGCGAGACAACTGACAACATATATTTCATTTGAAACGTTTGATTTTTTTTCCATTTCTGTTTGGTTGCCTAGTTAATTCAAAACAATGACATTCCATTATTTTTGTAAGAAATAAAATATTCTTTAATCATACGTAACAAAAGAAATGTTTTGACGTAATAATTAAAATATGTTTATGTACAAGAAGATGATTTTATCATTGCACATTGTTCTCATTTATAAAAGGGGAATTAATGTGTCTGTGTTATTGAATTAATGGTGCAGTTTTCATTGCTGCAACAAACTATTTTTGTTTTGGTATTGACTATGCGTGACTTAGTAGTCATTGAACGGTTTACTATCCAAAAATTATGCACTGAACTCGAAATTTTTTCATTGTTATAAAAAATATTATTTTTCAAGTATTCTTTAGTATCTTTTTAGATGATTAAATAAAATGATATCCTAATTTTATAAATTTCTGATCTGATATAAATCATGCTAGAAGAATCGAATTTTACAAAAGAGGAAAAGATAAAATTCGATAAATCTTCCGAATTTTAGTTTTCTTCATGAAACATTTTGAAATTCACTAAATATTAAAAATTTTATTTTTTCGTTTTACTGAACTTTTAGCCAATATTTGGGATGTCTTAATCGAATCGAATAATTTAAATTAAGTTTTACAGTCAGATGTTATTGTTACATTCATTTTACTAATGTAAAATCCATAAATATTAATTATCAGGAATTGTAATTGAATTATGCGTGAATTTTTTTAATCTGCATTTTTCTGTTTTAAATATGTAAAAAATATTATTGAATGCACACTAATTCAGCATCTAAAAAATTTTTTTTCTTATACTTTCAACTATACAGCAACAAATTTTTTAAATGTATTAAAGGATAAATTGTAATTATTACGAAAAATTTTATGAATGATACATCAGTTAGACAAGAAAAAAATTAAATAAAAATATAGAAAAGTAGAATTTTTCATTAGTTAAATTATTCATCGAGTAATTCGCAACACGTGGTTCACCATTCTCTTGAGATTTGTCAAAAAATTCTTGATGTCGACTACATTTTCTTGAAAAATTAATGTTAATTCTCGTTTTCTTGACATATACTGTTACTGAGTAAGAGTAACAACAATAACAACATCGTAAAATTAAAACAAAAACATAGAATTAATATGAATTCCATATTTAAATTGAATTAGTTTCAAGATTAAATTTTGAAATTCTGGTATTCTTTAATTTTTTATGGCAAATTGTTTATAAATTCTCTTCGAAAATATTAAAAAATGACAAAAGTATAAAAAGCTTCAAAAATAAAAAAATTACCATTAGTAGACGTTGAAAACTCACAGATAAAATACAAAATTTGAAGAAGAAAGATTCGTTATACGGACACATTTAAGAAGAAATATCTGAAATATGTTCTGACGCTATCTATTGTAAAGGAAGAACTAAACGTTCCAAGTCAAAGCACAACTAGGGTTCATAAATAAAACTGACAGTCAACTAAAAAGCAATATAAAGAAATTCTAGAAGAGAATTGATAAGAGAGGAAAAAAAGAAAGGTTTAAAATATAAAACTTGAAAAAACATTCTAGAAAATTAATTTATTTTACTCTTTTATTATTTAAAGATATTCCAAAACTAGCTATATTTTCTTTTCTAAAAAAATAAAAAAATTTATTTTTTAGTTATAAGAAAACTTGTTTCATTAATGTAATTTTTTCCGTTATTGTTGTTTTTCGGAAACAATATGAATTTTTTAAAAATCGATATTGTATGTATGTCGAAAGTATAAAACAAATAACGTTGTTGAATTAAAATAGAAGCACGTTTCTCTCTATTTATTTTTTAGTTGTAAGCAAACTTGTTTCATTAATGTAATTTTTTCCGTTATTGTTGTTTTCGGAAACAATATGAATTTTTTAAAAATCGATATTGTTCGTATGTCGAAAGTATAAAACAAATAACGTTGTTGAATTAAAATAGAAGCACGTTTCTCTCGAATAAGATTAGAAATTCTGTTCTGAGGGAAGCACAACCCTCAACTTTCGAAGATTGAATACCAAGTAGTTCGACTGATATTTCTAACATATGCAGATTTGTAATCCTAGTTTAATAAACAACTTTCGCCACTCTGCATTAATAGAATTTTTCTAACACGATTAAATTTACAGATTTAGTTACTGATATAATTACACGTATTAAAGGAAAAAAGAAATATATATACTGTATATACATATATATAACAAAGTTTAAATCTTATAAAAGAAGAGCGAACATTACGTTATAATCCAATTAAAATTGCCAAGCAGAAAATATTTTAATTATTATTATTATTATTTTTATTTTTATATCTTCTTTTCTGTTGGATTTAAACATTGTTTAGATTTAAATATGGACATCAGAATATGTCAGAAATTTTATACTTTTATTTTAATTCGCAGGCAAAGAAATCTTTAAAAATTTGCTAAATAAGTTAGAGAATTTCTTAAATATGCATAGTTAAAATAATTAATTACGTTAAATGTTTAAAAATTCAGTTACTATTTAAAGTCGTATTTAAAAGAATTTTACAAACACATCTTTGCAGTTTTAAGTTTGTGTTTTAAAAAAATTCGACATTTTTTCCATTTTTAGGATTTCGATTCGCTATCTCACCCTTGCGTAACTTAATAAATTTTGGTGTATTAAACAAATTAGATAAGTTATCTTCTTCGAAATGATTAATATAGAAATATATCGATGATGTAAAAATTGATAACGCTTATCGACAATCGAGATCAATTTTGAATCATATAACTTTTTAAGTGGTTTTTCTAAGATATAGTTTTATTCAATAAACCGATAACGAAGTAGTTTTTACATTTAAATCACATTTAAGAGATAAATTCTAATATTAATATATATATAATTTTTTTAGCGCTCAAAATTTACTCCACGTCCAATTCCTGTAATCGGATAGTCTTTTCTTGAAATTATCAGAATTTTTCTTTAGCAGAAATGAGCATTTTGTTTTATAATATACCATTTAATTTTAGAGAATTAAAAAAATTAAAAAAATGTACTTTAACATATTTAGGCATTAAAAAAAATTTAATTACATTAGAAAAAAAAAATCATTTTTAGTGTGGTTATTTGTAACCATTACATGCGATCGTTCCCGATGTTAATGATATTCATATCATTTATTTTTAGAAAAATTTTACTTTAAATATTTAAATTTTTCATTTTAAATTGCATTTTGTTCTTATTGTTTATTTTGAATAATAGGTATACGTATTAAAACTTTTTTGTTCTTTCTCATATTATAAACATTTTAACAAAAAGAAAAGAAATTATCTTCTGTACAAATAAATTGAAATGATTTTTTTCTTTAGATAAGAACCAGTTACTATGTTACATACTGAACACACTAACATTTATTATTACCTAATAATGTTATGATAATATCTTACATGCAATTCGATTTAAATCATCTATCTGTGCATGAAACGACTATTATTTTTCTGAATATCGTATGGAAACTGTAAATTTTATATAAATTTTAAAATATACAATATTGAACTTAAAATAGATTTTAAACATTATACATTTCTGAATAATAATTTAAAGTTTTATAAAAGTTCTTGAAACATGCTAAGAAATAATTTTTCCCCTTCTTATGAAATTCATAAGTAGCTATTCAAGATTGATAGATTTATCGCTAATTATAATACGCTTTTCGTTATAGAAATTATGAAAAATGTTAAAAATAAATATATTAATAATACTTTCATCTAAATTTACTTTTTTAAAAAAGTGTTTTGGATAAAATATATATAAATATTTTTCTCCACGTCTAATTTTCGTACTCTCGCAACTTTTGTTCTTTATAAATCAATTGTTTGATTGAATGTTTATGATTTTAAACTTGATATATTTCTTCAATTCTGTCGTTTTAATTGTTTAAAATAATAATAAATATTTCCGTATAGTTAAATATACGATTCTTACTTCTTATATTTTTTTGCTTCTAAATATTTAAGAGATTTAGATGTGGTATATCAAAGAACTTATATCAAAGGTCAGCCGAGTTGTTATATGAACCTATAAGTTATATTTCAGGCTGTATAACTTGTATAGCCGAGTAATACAATAAAAAACAAACGACGAGTACTCTATAACTCGGAACTGTCTCTACATGGGTAATCATGCATATTGTATGAGCTATAAAATCATATTTATGCATAATGCCGAACATAATGAGATTTTTTTTTAATATAAAAATATTATATAGCATTTTTAACGTGATATTAAAAAATAAGACTTGAAAAAAATCGAAAATGTTCCTTTTTCGAGAATTTCCAATTTCTATATTAACATAGAATTGTACAAAAAAAAAATATCAAACGTTTTGAAGAAATGAAATTTGAAATTTATTTTTTTTTTTGTCATAAATACTTACTCTTTTTCATTTTTATTTCCTTTCCGAATTTCCGCATTACTCCGAAAAAGATCTTGAAAGAATGGAAAGCAAAATAGTTTCAAGAATTCCTAATGACTCCTTCGGGATCTTTACAATGCAGACCTTCAAGCGTTGGATACTTTCAGCATTTAATTATACAACGCGTAATAAAACATAACTTATAACAAAGAGAGCAACAGCCCAGCAAAAATGAAAATTGGCAACATGTCAGATAGTAGATTTTAACGATTCCTTGCTAGTATTAGACAATTTAAGCATATAATGCCTTAAAATTAATTAAGCTCCTTTAAATATTTAATAGAATTCTAAATTTATTACTTGGAGTTTCTAAAACATTCTCCGTTTTTCCCTAAAGGCACATGCATTAAAATTTGAAGAGCAACGGTTTGCAGTATACAAATTATACTATGTTTATGTTACTATTATAACATGATTTCACTCTTATCAACAATTCGTTCTGAGTGGAACCGATAATAGACAGTAACGAATCAATTTGAGACAAACTTAGTAGCAAACACCACCAAATTGTCACAGATGTGAGGTTTAATCCAATCGGGTGTAAAGCCATAATGAAGTTACCGATTTGGAAAATTATTTTCGCTCCCGCTTAATTTAATCGACTTGCAGATTTATAAAAATACTTCACTGTTTACAGACTTTTTGCGAATTTTTGTTAACAGAAAACGATGAAAAAAATAACATACTGATACACATTGCATTTAAAAATTTATGTAAACTCGAATGGCAAAATACGTTTTTTTTTTTTGAACAAAATAAAATTCTAAAAAAAAAATATTAAAACTTAAAGCCAGTGATAAAATTTAAACATAAATCTTTAGATTTGTTGGCAGAGCATCAGCTTTTTATTATTAAGTTTTTAAAAAATTTATGTGAACGGATAAAAATTTTTCAAGTTATTTTGTATATATTTTTTATTTTCATTTATAGCTTACAGCGTGCAAAACTTCGCCCTTTCTGGTCCGTTGTTAGGATTTGACGAATTCGTTATCGTTAATTGTACTACAAAAGGACCAAGTGTTTCCGTAAGTTTTAAAATTCTGTTTATTTTTATTGACAGAATTTATTATAGAAACAATACAAATAAATTGAATTATAACAAAAAAAAAATCGAAGTTTAATTTTAAAAATTTTTTTCTGATATGTGACGATTAAGTAATATTCAATTTTTTTTTCTTGAATTTGATTTTAGGTAGCTTGGTTGGAAACAGAAAATGTTCCGCCTGACGAAGGCGGTAAAACGAAGATAGCGCCAAAGGTCGATCCCATGTTATCGATAACCGACACTTGTTGTTCCATAAGGACATGGAACGTTACAGTAAAAAATAAAGGTTAGTCGACTGGAAGCTTGTTCAGCCATTAGGTAAATGGTTCACATCGTTAACTCACAGATAATTTTTTTAATCCAGAATAAACTGATCTCTTTAAGCAAAAATATAACAAAAAAGAATTATTGATGTAAATCAATAACGTAGAGATTGAGAACGGTTTAATTTATTGATAAATTTTGATAAATACGTGGCACACGTTTATGATATATGTCGTGACGATCGTTTATACGGTTACTGCTTCAAGAAATATTGCTCACTAGAGAGAAATAACGTTGAAAGTGTTTTCTGGTCTCTACTGGTTTCGATATTTGGAACACTTTCCAAGATTCGAGTATCCTATTTCCACAAAACCTCAAATACAGTTGCACTATCGAAAGTTTCCTTTTTAAATTCTTTTTTTTATGTTATTTTTTTCCCTATCAATCCTACCTTTCAAGAGTTGTTGTGCTTCTCTTTCGTAAAAGAGTATTTTCCGAATAACTTTCCAGACAGTGATTAAGAGTTTGAAAAGAGGCGAAGTAACGAATCTAAATTTTTATTCCGTTTCTAAAATATATTTTTAAACCAATTTCATAAATACCAGTAAGAGTAGAACTTAGAAAAGTTTAAGTTTAATCTGTTTTCTTTTGTTTAAATTATCTGTAATTGTTTAAAATTTTAAAAATTTCTGTTGGTTTGAATGATTTTTAAAACCAAAATGTGTCAAGTGGAAAGTTGGAACGAGTTGATTATTGTTATTCGTTTCTGAAGTGCGACAATATTTAGCCAAGCGTGCCATTTTTTATGGAAAAATTCCGTTACTTTTATGGAATTTAACAATTACTACGAGTATCGCTAGTCGTCATAACTGTTTGAAAATAATTGTATCGCATCAAGCTGAAAGAATGAATTTTAATTGAAATAATCTCAAAATAAATTGCATTCTTATTAACAAAAGTGAAAAATGTAACATTCGAGCAAATTTGAATTTTCTTATCTTAAAAATAAATGAATTAACTTAATTCGTGATGAATAGGTTTACAATAAAACACGCAACTTTTCCTTATTTAAATAATGTTTCTATAAATATAAATCATAATTTTTGCATTAATAAAAAATTAATTAATTGTATAGAATCTCTTGTGGCATGGAGATGGAAAAATTCTTCCAAAGAGATCGTGACCTGTGAAGGAGCTGATGTTGAATTATTCTGCAACATCACGACTATTTCTTACTCCCATGTGAATTGGAGGAGAAAAAGAGATTTTTTTCCAGGAAAGTCGCTGCGATTATCGAACATTCAACGCGAAGATCATGGCACATATTGGTGCGAAGCGAGCAATGCAGCAGGAGGAATGCTGAAGAAGGATATCACACTCGTAATTGAATGTAATTAATAATTTATACCTTTATTAATATGTTTTTTTATACATATATACTTATATTATACTGATATCATTTATTATGATACAGTTCCACCCATGATAACAGTGCCAAATAAAGAAATAAATGGTTCTTACGAAGGTGAATGCTTTCTTCAGTGTACAGTAGAAGCTTATCCGACTCCGTCAATCACATGGTACAAAGAAGACGTTGCGTTGGATGTGCAGTCAGATCCGCATTATGATATCACGGTGCACGAAACTGGAAACTGTACTACAGTTTCAATATTAAAAGTTGTTATTGTACATAATGGAACTTTAATTAAAAGTAAACTTGGTAATTATACTTGTCAAGCAAAGAATAGGCATGGTACTTCAGCTGCTAGTCTTCGGATTGTAGGTAAGTAAAACTTAAATTTCTCTATACAAATTTTAGACATGCATTGTATTCTTTTGTTTTTTTTTTCCATTCAGCTCCTATCGATGATATAGTGACAGATGGACATTTTATTCAGAGAAAGTTTAATGTGACAGGTTTCATCATCGGAATGCTTCCACCAATATTCATTTCGGTTTACATAATTATCAAATTGGGATATCGTTCTCGCTATGCAGAAGAAAGAGGCGAAGAAGAAGGTGTACAAGAAGAGCCATTTTTTGTCAGTCACTGACTTTTTAATCTGTTTATTGCCAAATCATTAGCTGGTTGCGGACCACACTCTATTCAAAATTCCGAGGGTCCAAGTGACTGAAGATATTACATATATATATATACATACATATAATAATTTTTTAATAATGTAGCCATTCTTTCTCTCTCTATCTCTCATCAAAAGATATTTAGAAACATACATATATTATATATATATTTATTCACTCTTCAAACATTTGCTTTCACTATACAAAAAAAATATTTGCATTAATTGGATACAATGTTCTTTTTACCAAGTCTTCTTGGAGCACTCTCCGTCTTTTTCAGCAAATGATCGAATTTTTTTCCTTCAGCACGAAATATTATGCTATGCCAAAGCACGTCCATTTGCAGTTTCGACCAAATCATGTACAATTTATCTGCCTGTAAAATATAATTAACAAATGGGATTTTATATAATAAACTTTGTACAATCCTCTACTTTCATTTATATGCAATTTTATATTTAATATATAAATATATATATAATTTTTTGTTAGAATTAGATTGATAATGATTAACCATGAAGAAATTTAAAATAAACATCAATTAAAAAATAATTATATACAGCGTAATTTCAACTATAAAATAATTCGAAGTGCAACTTAATTAGGTAAATGTTATCGTCATATTTATTTTATATATTTTTATATAATAGTCCGAAACATTTTTACAATTAACAACATCGTTATCTTAGGAAATATTTTAATTTTCAACAGTTTCATTAATGTTTATTTGCAGTAAAATGTTATTCTGCTTTTCATAGCCACCGTAATAGCATTTTAACAATCTAATAAAAATAAAATTTAATCGTATAACAGTGAGATTGTTATCGATTTTGTAGTGTAAATTAATTAAAATTAGAATAACCCAAAAATGCGAAACATTTTATAATTAACAAAACAGAAATTACGCAAATATATTTTTTTAATGCTTTCAGGCATTTTCAGTCTTAACCATCCAAAGGATAAAGTGAGATTCTTAGGAGATTGTCGAATATGATGGATGGACTGTCATCATCATATTTTAAAGAATACTCCATCACGCTATTCTGATACTACGAAATGACATCTTTGTGTGATATTTAAAGGATGTTCTGTATAGATTGATTGCAATTATTCGTAACCTGTAACATAAAAATATAATTTTTAATTCCCGGAAATAATATATTGTATTTCAAAGTGACATTGTCTTTATAGCGTATAAAAAGAAAAATAAATTAAAGTACAATCTTAAAAAATACAAAAGAAAATCATAGTTAAAATTAAATAAATTTACGATTATATTATAAACACATTATATTATATTTAAACGATTTATTTTAGTAGATTTTTGTATGTGAAACAAACAAGAAAAACGTATTTAGTTATCAGAACACATGAGATTAATTACTGTATTTTAATTATCCGAAAGAAATTTCTAGTTACGATAAATTAAATTTGATACAGTTTCTTTTTTCTATCTTCTTTTGGAATATAATAATATCATTTTTTAATAATAAATGTCATTATATCGTGAAAAAATTCCTAAGAAAAATATGCGATTAGTTGTTCTTTTCATTCTGAAAACACCTACATAAAAAATTTGTCATCCAAACAAAGAATTTTAAATTTAAACCGTCCCTTTTCTGTTCATTTAATCTAAAATTCAGTCATAAAAAATTTCAGTTGACGTTTAGCTTTTAAATTACCAGGAAATGACGACAGTGTAAAGTCATAGCAGGCAATTCTCTTTCTTTGTCACATCTTTCTGCACCTGTAAAGCGTGTTTCCTCTTTCGACTTTAGAGCTTTGTGAATAAGTTACTTTCAACTATTTCTTCCACTTTTATCGATGGTTCTCTTCGGTTTTCGCAAGTTGCATTCCAAAAGTAATACCAAAAATATACGGAAAAAATAAAATAGATAACTTTCAGTCGCATAATTGAAAACATTCTTTTTCCTTTACAAAATGTCGAGTTTATTTTTCTGTATAACGAAAAGATATTAATTAAAATGAATTCTCAAAACAAATACAATAATTACAGATAGGAAAATACTCATTACATCATTTCATATTAACAGTTGAAACGATGTTTGCTATGTGGATATGCGTCATTAACATTAATTAAGCAGGAATGCTGCGATTTGTGGTAATCGTTAATTCCCGCTTTAGAACTGATGAACATAACTACAGTTATTACTTATATTATTAAACTTTCTAAACAATTTCAAAATATTATAAATAAACAGTATTTTTTTATTTTTAAAAATCTCTATAGTAAAATTTAAAAGTAAAAAAAAAAAAAAAAAAAAAAAAAAAAAAAAAAAAAAAAAAAAAAAACGATTTTTCTTCTAAATTAAAATAATTAATACAAGAAGAAAAAAAGCTTTAGTTAATTATCGAATGAATTGGAGTACGGCAATACGATGAAACCAAATTAGAAGTCTTATAATAGCAGGATATAAATGATACGAAGAGAAAATTAACCAATTAGCCGATAAATAGCAAACAATAGCTGTTAACAGTAAAGAAATCAATTAACGTACCGATGCTAATCGATAAAATATTGCGTTTGGTTAATACTTCTTTGCGAAACTAATTGCATTTTCGCTTTCGATACACCGTATAACTTTAGATTAATAAATTCGTATATTAAATTTTTACTTCGTCATTAAAAAGATAAATATGTACGACATTATTAATGATTTAATAAAATAAAATTCAAAGAAAAATCTAGCGAATAGAATAAATAGATTATAGAATAAATCATACAAAAAAATAGTTACGGAAGAAAGAGATAGTTATATATTTTTTAATGCATACAATGAAACCATAGTAGAAAAATAATTAATCTTGGAAATACAAAAGACTTGATACCCTCCATTAAATGATCCATATGTCATTTCTATAACTGTTATTTTGCTATCTCTCTAAGAGAGTAGAGGGGGAAAAAGTATGTTGGAGAGACAATGATTGTGCAGACAGTTACAGGAATGAAAGAGTAACAATAGAAAGGAATGCTGATAAGAAATACGTTTGTTCCCGAAAGCTACGATTAGTCAGTTTGGGTACGATGACCCATACAAACTTTGTTCTTACTAACGATATCAATAACTAGATAGCTAATCTCTGGGAGAAGAAACTTGGAATTTATGCAATGATTTTTCTTTATGGTAATTGTTATTTGCTTACCAAATGCCTTGAAATCATTATAGTTACCGAGTTCTGCTGATTTCAATAAGTTTACAGCATTAACTATTTTTTAGAAATTCCCAACAATTTACTTTTCAGATAATATTAAAATCATTTAATTTAGCAAATGTTTAATGTTTAAATAAGGCCGAATTATGCAATCGAGTTTAAATATAAAAACAGCGATATTTTTAATATTATAATTACGATAACAAGCCCATAATTTTCTCTCCTACAGAAGAAAAGATTATGTTATGTAAGAGTGAAAGTTCTGTTCTGCATCTATACTGTATATCATTGCAGATAGTCTGCACGGAGTAATTAACCTCTCTTCTCTTTCTTGTTCCGCCTCTTTTATGTCATGTCTGAGAGAAGGCATTTTTCTTCTAGACTTCATTAACTCTTGAATACCTATTTTCAATGCCTTTTAATAACCAAAGCTTATGCACTTATTTCGTAAACTGTTGCTTTGCCTTATATATAAAAAAGAATGAAAAATGTACTTAAATCTATATGTAAAATTAATTACAAGTAAATTTATAGTACAGTATTTATAAATAAACTGTTAAAACTATAAAACTTGATTTGTTTAAATAAATGATATTTACAACAAAATTTAACTTTGTTAACGTTTAATTAATCATACCAAGCAATTTAATTCGAACGATTTGAAGGGTGGCAAATAATTTGAAGGTTCATCAGAGTAGAGTGCTGCTTGACTAATTACTCAATGACATTCTCGGCCTTGGAAACGAAAGAAAAGTTACTTTGCTGCCAGGAATAATTAAATAGTCTCTATTAAGTTAAATCCTACGTTTTCTCTACTCCTGTCTGAATACAAAATAAAATATCTTTTATATAATTTTCTTCTGGTAAGAATAATATTAAAAATTTATTCAATGAAAAATCACCTTGTAAATATTTTACAAAACGATACAGTATACTTAAATTACCTTCCTAGTTTTCATTAATAATAATATTATTCTTGTAGTAAATGATCCAAAATAAACGTGTTCTTCGAACGGAAACTATTATGTAGTGCAGAAAAATCATATTTTAAAAGATTATTTTATGTTAATTGCTTGTTAATAATTAATCGCTAATATTAATAAATTATTAAAATTCAGTTTGAAACTTTCGATCTATAAATATGCTATTTTGGGACTTTCATTAATTTATCTCTAAATCACAGAAATATATGTGATATTTTATTATTACAGTATTACTTTATATAATTGGGTGATAATTTACAGACACAAGACTGATAATAATGAAACAATCACAAAAAATACTTCATATGCTAATTACTGATGAAAATGTACCTTTAACACGCAACTGGATTAATAATTAGAATGATTTACATTTGTCACATGAATGTGTATAAAAAATTATTTCGCAGAATAATAACTTCTATAGTAAAAGCTTGATGTGCATGATAAACGGAAATTCTGAAATGTAATTCTAACGCCATCTGTGGGCGTGTTTTGTTATCTTGGAAAACTTCTACAGAACTACGGAAGTTCTGGCACAGTGCCTTAAACTTTACTGAATACAAATTCGTTTAGCGACGCAAGACGTCACGAACGTTTCCAGCTGGTGTATATGTATAATAAAGATGAGATTTTAATTTATGTTCCACATTAAATTTTGGAGAAATATTTATTATACAACACTGACAGAACAATTTGCATAAAATTCGAAAAATAAATAATTTTTCAGCGAAATTAATCTATTTTCACGTTTTCGTAATAATACAGATGTTTATGAAACTTGCTAATTTATAAAGCAAAATAATTTATAAATTTTTAAAACAAAATACAGTAATATTATTTCATAAAAGTAACAAACCTTTATGAAACAATATTATTTTGTTAAAAATTTAATTAATCGTTTTTATGATGTCGAAATAAAATTTATTTTGGATATTGTGACAATATATTCAAAAATACATTGCACAAATAATTTAATAACAGTTCGAAGAATCGTAGATCTTAGTAATTTATATATAAAAGATATAGCCAAAAAATGATGAACAACTTTTTTTGAAGATTTAAGAGTGAATTGCAACGTATCTGAAAAATTGCTTTTATTACATGCTTCAACGAAGAATTATGAATATATTTTCTGCATTTATTAGCAGTACAATCATAGCTTTGCTTACAAGTTATATCGTCTTATAGATAACTTCCATTGAATATGGATATTTAAAAATGTAGTTAATATCTCTAATAATATTTCTAAATTTCTCTAAATATTTTTTTAATTTAAAATTTAATTCTTTAAATCTTTACTTTTGAAAAGTGAATGAAATGTGTAATATTTAAAAAGAGAGCCATACACATCAACAAACAAGAAAATAAAAAATATAAATATCGTCTTATTGATTGGTATAAAAATATTACTATATTATAATTCAGCAGTTGCATCATAATTTTCTTGTTGTAACATATATTGAAAGTAATAAATGAAAACAGCATTATAATTTTATATTTGTTTTCCTGAACACACCCGATGAGACACACTCGATTTGTTTTGTGATATCGATTGCTACTTGAATTTTGTTTTGGTATATATAAAGATATATATCTAGGATAACTTTATTTCGGAAATCGAATGAGATTTTAAAATTATTTTTCTCCTCTTAAAAAATATTGTCAAACTGCAATGTTTAATAATATACTGTTCCGAAAGTTTCCTGATTACATCATAAATTTTTGTGGAACAGAGATTAAGGAGCATTGATTTTTTACTGCATATTGTTACCATCTTCTGATTCCAATGTAGAATCGTCTTATCTTCCCATAAATAGCATCTACTATTCCTCTATTATATATTTTAATTTTCCTTAATAACCGATTTAATATAATTCCAACTGAATAACTATAACTATAATAAAAACAAATCTAAGTTGAATCGATACATTTTAAATATGAAGATTTTATTGTCTTTTAACAAATAAATGAATTAATCAAGATATGCTCGAAAGGAAGTTGATGAATTAGATTCTAATCGAATTTTTAACTGATAAAAATTAAAAATTCGGATAATTCAGTTATATTTGCGATACGCATGAATTACAATGTACAGTATGCATTGTAATTCAGAATATACAATAAAGCAATAAAATAGCAGTTGAAATTAATACAATATTGCAACAGTTGCAGAATTAATGAAGTGATTATACATATAATTTAGGTGATGCAGCATTGTAGTATACATAAGATACATAAATAACAGCGAGAAAAAATATAGATGTTAACAATTTCCTTAGATTGCGTAATCTTCTATTCATAATATAGTGAATATATCAATATATTTTTCAATTTTTTTTTTACGATTTTTTACTTTTCAATGCCTATTCCACGTTTTCATTAGAATCATTTTCCAAAATTACTTATTTTTGATTTAACTTTTTTATTTATTAACTTGATGAGTTTTTTAAATGTGAGTGATAACCCGAAAGCAGAGTGGAAGAGTGCTTATGTTCCATTTAATATGTAAGATCTTGTGTTTATGCCTCTCTCATAATGTAAACTAAGCCAGCTTCTTAACTTCAGGTATGTTCAATGTTTTCAAAGAGTACCATTCATTCCTCCACTAACATGAGTACTGAGAACTTATAAAATCTTTCAAGTTCTTCATATATGATTCTAAAATGTTAACTGAATAAGATCTATTGCATTTCAGTCATTCATACCAATTTTCAATAGATTAGACAAGCGATTCTGAATCCGATAATAACTTCGACCAAACAGATCGCATAGAAACTTTCTGTATTTCCATCAGAGGATCCGGGATTTAATCCGGGTCCAACCTTTGGGAAAATTATACGGGGTTCCGAGCAGATCACTCAATTCCTATCTTCTGAAGTTTTGCCGATCCCTCCACGAGTAATAAGCTACCCTATGGCATGGTCTAGAGCAGGGATTCCCAAAGTGCGGCCTGCAAACTCTAAAAATGCGGCCTGAGATGTCAGATCATCTGCGATCTTGAATTCGTAGAAATAATTTACATTTTTATAAAAATAAATAAATTTTATCATATTATTATTAAAAATTGTTCAATTAAAAAAATAAAGTGCTTCCAAATATGTTTTCTTTATTTGGAAGGTTCTAAATCGGCACTTATATATGCGAAAAACTTTCTCAATCATGAGTATTAATAAGTCTAAATTGAGATCAAAATTAACTGATGAACATTTAAGAGGTGTTAAGAATACATTCAACCGACTTACAACCACAGCTCAATATTATTATTAAAAGAAAACAACAACTGCACAAGTCACACACTTCAGTTTAATGAATTTATTATTATTTTATTTTAAATTGTTTAGTTATTTTTGTTTAATTATTTTTGTAATGTGTTATTTTAAACAGTTTGTAATAAAAAGTAATTATTGTCACAACAGTATGTTATAAAATTAGTATAAATCTTATAAATTTTTATCGATTTGAACGTAATTTTTAATAATACTGTTTTTGGCCCACCAAGCATTTTGGAATTTACAATTTGGCCCACATAGGCAAAACTTTGGGAACCTTTGGCCTAGAGGAATTTCAGAACTGTGAGTGTTTTTGCTTGTTTCCTCTTCCATCCTGAAAGCGTATTATGTTTCACACTGGAGGATCTCTTCAGAGTGGGACAACCCGGTTATCGAACCTGAGATTCGATTCTCCATGTTTCACACCTCCAGTTCCTTCAAGAATGATCCGGGTCCGGCTTTTTGAATCTCATTTTCTACCTGACGACTGATCTCACCAAGGATGTGAACGGCCCATAGTCCGCATGAAAATGTCCCGCCGCTTAGTAGTCACCAAGTGGAAAGCGGAATAAAATCTCACAGAAGAAAATACCTATCTATTGTATGGGACTTGTGCTATTATTCTTTAATAATTAAAGGAATGCATGCATTTTTTTATTTACTGATAAAAAAGTTTGGGGACTGCTAATTTAACATACTGACTTTAATTGTAATATGGCATATAATTAATTTAAACATTTATATTTAATGATTGAAATAATAAAATGAATGAAGTTATCAGCACTTTTTTCTAAATTGCAGAATGGAATAAAGAGCAAAACCTTCAGCACTAATGTAATATCATAGTTTAGAATTGATTATTATAGCCAAATGGATCCTTTCTTTGATATCTTAGTATCGGTACAGTACAACCTCTGAAATCCTTAATTATATTTGATTGTGCTTTTCACGTGATTATATAAAAGTTTATATATCGTAATCATGGATCAAACGTAACATCAAAAATCAAAAATGCTATCTAATAATATATTAATTTTTTCAAAGAATTTTTCTTTCATTTTAGAAAATCATGGAACCAGATTTTAAAATATTAATACGTAATTTCTTTGTCATTTATAGTTTTAAAATTTGAAGCATCATTATCAATCTAAAATATGTCTAAAAATTAAAGATATAAATGCAAGAAAACGAAGATACATTTTTATTATAATGCCATCAATATAAACTACGTACTGCAATTTTATTTAACTAAAACTTAAAACGTCATTTAAATAAATTAAATTAAATTAAACAGAAATGCATTATGATATAGGATAATATGGAGAGATTATTTTTATATTCCTACTACAGATCTCTGCTCTCAAATGCATTATGTGCTTTCATTCATTTCATCCAGTCCTGGATATTCTTGGAAGCTTTTATTAAAAGAAATTGCATAATGGTTGTCATTGTGTGAAGCGCACAGGACCAACGACGAAACTGACAGACGTTAAGCCTTATTGTAGTAAATGGCACGTTGCGGGTAAGGACGGGTGATGAGGCCGATATGAACGATACAGACAGAGACTACGGTCAAAAAATAACCATGATTTCCTTTATTTACAACAAATTTCTACTTACAGATTATCCCGACAATAGTGGCAGAGAAAATAACTTGTGTTATTATAAGTCTCTTCTAATTAGATATTCAACTATGAGTCCTTCACAGTCTTGGGATGGAATGAGTTCTTCACTATTTAATAATCGGAGAAGACCTTTCACTGTCAGTTGATGAAAAAGAAAAACAGCAGAGTGTTCACGATCCAAAACTTCTTGTCGGTAGATATACTGCTGGATCGGATTCTTCTTACTTGATCGGAGATCTGAAAACAGAAAGAATTGCCCCGTCTAGGTCTGCCTTCTTGGGTTGAAATGAAAGAGAGGTCAAGCAGCGTCTTGTCGGTAGATATACCGCTGGATCGGATTCTTCTTACTTGATCGGAGATCTGAAAACAAAAAGAATTGCCCCGTCTAGGTCTGCCTTCTTGGGTTGAAATGAAAGAGAGGTCAAGCAGAAAATTGACCTCTCTTTCATTGTTTTCTTTCGGGGAAAGACAAGACATTTAGTTTTTGTCTTTCAATGTCGACTTCTCGTTAAATTCATATAATACCCGCGTGTAATAATATCTTTCTTGCTATCATGTTATCCTTTGTTTATAATTTGTTTTTAACTTAAATTGAAAGAAATATGAGTCTACGAGCTGGAAAAACACAATATTATCATATTTCTATCACTGCGTCGCTCTCTTCTCCAAATTTCTCTCCGTATTTTTTTTAGGGTGGGGGAAAGTCACATCACATCCAACTCGAATTCGTATCTCTCACAATTGCTATATCTTTCTAACAACAAAATAATAACTTTGTAATGTTAAAAGATTATACATGTTTCATCGCATTCTATGACTGACTAATGATTTGAATAAAATGAAAATATTGTAATAATAATTTAAGAACATTGACTACATCTTAATCTAATTTTATTGAATATAGAATGCCTTTATTTTATTTAAAAGTTTGATTAAAAATTACATGTTTAAATTTTTAATATCAACAAGTTGATGCATAAGTGATTCAAACAATTTTAAATCAACATCGCATTAATCAATTTCTAGGATAACAATTTATTGGAACACAAAAAAATGTTAATTTTGTTACAAATTTGCGCACTAATAGTTAGAAAACTTGAAAATAACAATGTGATAGTTAAATAATAAAAGTCTAAAACAAACTTAAATTATATCATTTGCAAACTAAACCTTTACATTTCCATTAAATTATAAGCAATAATAATAATTAAAAATTGAAAATATTGTTGAAAAATATGAGTAAGTGATTCTTTATTAGCGTCGTATTTTCATTTCTGCTTCAGACAAAGAATAATGGTGTCCTTTCCAGTGATACCAAATTACTCCATCAGCAAATGAATCGTGAGGACCATCCAAATAAAGACCATTCAGATTAGAAGTATGGCATTTCTCATACCACCATCCTCCTTTATACATTTGTGCACAGTTGTCTAGCAGATATACGTCATTATCTCTATCTTTTGTTGTAAATTTCATATTATTTTGTGTAATAAGAGAATTGCCTACAACCAAATTAAATAAATACATTATCTAATTATTCAGAAAGCATACAACAATATAATATATCAGGTATTTCTGATTTATAAATTAATACAATTTTAGATAAAAATTTATTTCTAACCAGCATCTCCACTGTAACCGGATGTGTGCATCCGATATTGATGCTTTTCATTTTCGATCCAGAATTCATCATATAAGGCATATCGGTTATTTCCCTCCTTGTCTTTCATGTCGATTCTGAGAGAATACTTTCCTTGATTTGTTAAAGAGAAAATCCTTTCATTACCTGCAATAAAAAACAAATTTAAGAATTAATGATGTACTATTTATATAAACATATGAATTTTCAATAAATCGAAAATAATTTCATAAACTACCTAACCAAAAGTCTTGATTTAAGTTACCAAATCCAACAGAATAATTAAACCAATCTCTATAAAAATAATCTTGTGAATGGTTATATCTTCCTCTTCTTTGAAAAACCTAAAAGTAAACAATTAATTATATCGCATATCTGTATATATAATGTGAACTATAACAGAAAGTTTAATTTACTGTCCATCCTCCGCCTTGAGTCTCCATGTCACAATGAACGAAGAAACTTCCAACAGTTTGCCAATTTAATGGCCAAATTCTATAAATTCCTGATTTACTGTAACCTTGTCTTTGAACATCAACACAATCAATGGGACCCGGATGATTTTGTTGTGGTTTCATTAAAACAGCTATAAATTTTTTAAAAAATAAATTAGACAATTTAAGATTATATGTAAAAATTATTTAACATACCATTAGTAGAAACATCTCTTAAACATGCAAATAAATTCAAGAAGTTGCAAGCATTTTGATTACATGTGGAGCCTAAAGTATTTTTGGAATAGAACAAGAAAATTGTACACAGAAAAAGAAAAAACTGCATCTTCAGTGAGATTTAGAAAATGATTTATGCCATAATCTATTTTACATTTATATACTTACTATTCGATGATAAAAATGTCATCATTTTTTTCTTTATCAATATAATGACATATTTTTCACAATGCAAATTTCGGTAACCAGGATATACTACTGTCTAACAATATTATTGATTTGATTAAATGATTGATCTTGCATTATAATTTAATATTTTACTTAATTAATAAAATTTTCTTATTCGTTATATTATATTTAATTTTTCCCATCGTTCAAAATTTCTTTTGTATATATGTTTTTCAAATGTAACTTGTTTGTTATTAAAACATTTTGAGACATTTTTCGAACGGTTTGACAAATAGACAAACAAAAAAAATGACATTAAATTATATAAATTATTGTAGCAAAATTTATCTGAAATTCTTTTAGTGATATCAGTGTGATGACTTATTTAAATAAGTCATTGCACCGATATCTCTGAAAGAATTTTAGATATTGGTTTTTTTTCGAACGGTTTGACAAATAGACAAACAAAAAAAGTGACATTAAATTATATAAATTATTGTAGCAAAATTTTATCTGAAATTCTTTTAGTGATATCAGTGCGATGACTTATTTAAATAAGTCATTGCACCGATATCTCTGAAAGAATTTTAGATATTGGTTTTTTAATGTTTCGAATGATCACCATCTTAATTGGATAATAACGAATGGTTTCTTAAAATTTGAATGCTCTGCCATCTTAGATACTCGAGCTATCTTGTTGATAAACAGGATAAACAGCCTACAAATAAGCAAAACGATTACATTATACATGCAGCCATTTTTGCAAAAAATAAAAAAAAAGTTCGAAAATGCAAAATTAATTATGGAATTGTTAAAGAACTGCAATCAAAAATCTAACAGCTTGGTAGATTGCAAGTTGCAGTGCCTATTATTAATGCTAAAATCATATTTTAAAGTTATCGCGAATAGAATAAGTTTCAAGAACTATTATCAGCTAATAAAAATAGTTATGCAACTGATAGATTATCAAAAGATAAAAAATATGGAAATTCTATTATGATTTATATAGGTTCACGCTGTGATATTTGAGACCTCTCAAAACTGTTTGAAGTAGCAAAACTAACTGGATTGTAATCAGATAAATATAACTTTATTACTGTATTGGAAAAACAATTATGTTTTCCAATTTTTTTGTTTCTATTCGAAAAATCTATGAAAATGAAGATATAATAGATTTTTTTTAATATATAAAATAAATTAGATTTAGAAAAATTAAATATTTAAACACGATATAATTAAAAAGTAGTTGCTTACGATGATTTAAATTATATAAAGAGATTAAACTCTTGATAAGAATTTATTATATTCCTCTCTGATGTTCTGACCTTTCATTATTTACAATTAATCTTAAAATTCAGTTTCAGAAATTTTCGAAACTAAATTTCTAAATGTTATACAACAAAAATATTAGCTGCACTTTGATTTATGTGATCTGGAACATTTTTAATCGATGTGAGCGAAAAGAAATATTAGGATAGGCATATATTATTTTCGCTTATCAAAAGATGTTAAATATTTATTGTAAAAATTATTTTATTCTCTATAATAAAATAAAGCAAGAAATCATTATATATCGATAATAATCAATGTATATATATATTCTGTAATTACTACTACAGTTTTTGCACAATTATATATTTGTATCTCATCTTTTATCTTGCACCGTCTAATTTAAAAAAAGTATCATTGCAGCTAACAGGAATCAAGATTTATTCTATAAGAATTTTTCTGGAATGTGTTTTTCTTACGTAAATTTTATTTACCATGCAAATTGCATTAACTGGATTACAGACTATCTATATTAGAAATGAATATCCTAAGTATATAGTACAAAATATTCCACATTCATACACTGTAATTTGATCTCTAAATTAAACAGAAGAAATGAAGAAAATAACTAAGAGAAAAGTCAGTTATATTAAAGCAGAACACTGTATTTAATACTATACCGTTTAAGTTAAGTAAAGTCAAGTAACTATAATTAAATAGCTAAACAAAAACATATAATATATAAAAAATAAGCCACATTAAAAGTATTTAGGAATTAGGATACTTGTTAAAAGTTAGATATGGCTACTTTGGTTTATGTTATTGTTTTATTTTCTTAAATCGACAACCAAGTAGCCACATATAATTTTTAACGAGTATACTAATTTCTTAATACTGTGTTTGGTTTATATTTTTATATATTAGATGTTTTTGATTAGATATTTGTTTTTTACATGAATACTATTTTTCTAAAAGAGAAAGTCTAAAAACTATGTTAGCGCATCATTAACTGCCATCTTTATTTTTAATCCAGTTAAATCGAAATTTTTAGGAAACATTTAGCAAAATAATCAACATGCATATACTGTATTAAATTTGGTCGAAATCGATTGAGCGATACGGCCTGTAGAAGAATTCGTGATGAACAGACTTCTTTCATTTTGTTTTTATTAGGCTGCATTTTTCAGAAAGCTTTAAATAACATAAGGAACGAACATTCTAGATCAGGGATCAGCAACGCGGTGCCCGCGAAGCAATTTTTAAGTCCCCGCCATTCAAATTTCTGAAATCTAAATTTTAAATATTTGAAAACAAATACTCGCAATTGTAATGAATAATTTTAGAAAAAGTTCTTTACAATTGCGCACTTTGATTTCATCTTCGCCATTTTAACAATAGTATGAATTGTACAATTAAATTTTTGACGAAAACTGAATCTTGGCGACATCTATATAACACTAAATGAATCAATTTTCGAGTACTAGAGACATCTGATGCCGCACATAGTGAACTATTTTCTGCTCCCACTATCCTTGTATAATTCATCTAGCCCAGGGGTCGGCAAACTTTTGAGACGGAAGAGCCAAACCTGTCCTTCACGTCAATTTAAAAATTATTCGAGAGCCATAAATATATTTTTACAAATAAGAAAAATTTAAAGTATTATATTTTTATTAAATGAAGAAAAAATCACACAAAAACTGCTTTCGTTGATTTTAATCAGTGTGAGCAATGAGCTTCCATTTCCTTAGAAAGTTTTTGTATGTCTGGTTTGCAGCTAGTCGTTTCTAATTTAAGGCATGATTCCAAATTGGCATCAATAATTTGGCTCTTCAATTTACATTTAATGAAATTTATGCTAGAAAATGATTGTCCACATAAATATGTAGACACAAATATATTGAAAATACCAAATTCAAATTTTTTCTATTCCAACAAATATATTGAAAATACCAAATTCAAATTTTTCTATTCCAAATGAAATCTTTGAGTCTTCTTCTTCCCTGTTTATATGGAGGGTATGGACAAAATCTTTGAATCTGCCTTCTGTAGGTCTTTTATAGAAGTCTGCTGGTGTTATGAAATCAGACTGCATTTTTCTTCTTCTAGGATAATTTTATTTTCATTTTCAATTTTACTTCAGAGCCAAATGTATGTACCCAAAGAGCCGCAAATGGCTCGCGAGCCGCAGTTTGCCGACCCCTGATCTAGCCCATTGAACTCTAAATATAACTGCGAAGCTGTCATCCCTATTTTGTCACGACTCGTTCAGTTAGCGCACGCGTACTTGCGTCGATGGTCGCGGCTAAGCTGGATGGACAGTACTATAAAATCCTAATTGAATACAAAATACAACTTACAGTATGGACAATAATACGTAGGAAAATAAATAAATAGATAAAAAATAATAATTAGATACCTATTTTAATGATTTATTAAATTAAAAAACAGAAAATGGGCCACTGATATTTATGCCTCGCCCACTAACTATAGAAAACCATTGATCTAATGCTTCGACTTCCGGATCCTTTCCATCACGCTTTCTTTTGGATGTTCCCGGAATTTCTTTCTGTAATGCCCACTCCTCACGCAGTTGATTTTCTTGTTGTTGGAGACGCGCTATGGTTGATTTTGTATACCAGTTATATCAGCAATTCTACGATGGCTTGTATTAAATGGCTGGCTTTTAATTTTATCCAGCAAAAATTTTACTTATATTAAATGGCTGGCTTTTAATTTTATCCAGCAAAACAATTTTACTTGAAAGTGTAACTCCTCCTTGGCATCATGGCAAAGATTTAAAAATTTTAAATAAAACTAACACTGTAAATGAATATCGCTAGATACAATAACGGTAGACTCTTAAGCAGACAAATAGTCTACTTGCCAGATGCACGATGATAGATAACTGATTCGCATCATGCTAGTGTTGACAAATATTAGTGTACGTAGTGTTGACATACTTTCGAAACATCCCTAAAATATGTCAAAAATTGTTAAATTCCTTTTCTGTTACTGTCCCAATTAAGCGTTTAAATTATGTATTAGTTTGGTTTCCGTTCTTTGAGATTTGGCCCAAAAAAGCGGCTGCCCCAATTAACCGATGGCCCAGTTAAGCGGAATCGAATGTATATGATTGTTTTACATTTTAAGTTTTTCTAATACAATATTTGGATTAAAATTACTTATGGAAATGCATAATAATGCATTTCACAAATTAAGTATCATTGTCATACGTATGAATTAAAAAGAAAACTAAGATCTGGTGGACCTGAATCTTGGCAACAGGTATAACTGGGTTTGCTTGAATTTAATTCAACTGTTTCCGATTTAGTTAGTTATTTCGATAACAGTTCGTATCTATATATTTTATATCCCGAATGTCTTCTTAATATCATTTTAATATGAAATTTTATTTTTTTTTAATTTATTATACACAATTTACAAATATTTAAATATGATTTAATATATATGATATAAATAATCATTTTGTAAGGAAATCAACTACTATATGTAGAAAACAATGAGATGTATTTTCAAGAGATAAATATATTAAAATAAAACTTGAAATTAATTTAAAAAATCTAAATTTTAAATTTAAGAACATTTATTGGTAATTGATAATATGCTATTCACATTTTATGAACTAAATTTTCAAATTCGGTTTAATTTAAGTTCACTGTATTATTATTAAAAATAATAATTAGTCTAAGCCAAAAATTAAAAGAAAAATTAGAAAAAAATGTTTCAATTTATATTTGGGAATATCGGATTCGGGTAACGGAATTGAACCAATAAGATTCAGGAATATGGGGATCGAACAAGTGCGATTCGGATAACTTGGAATCAAGAAAATAGAAATCGACCAAGTGGTATTCGGGAAAGCGTGACCTAACCATTAAAAGAAAATGAAATTGTTTAAAAGAACGCCTCCGCTTCTTATAGTTGTTAAAACTTAATCCTAATACGAACGGGAAAAAAGAATCAAATATAGAATGAAACGGCCGTATGAGAAAGGAAGAGCGAAACTTGAGGGAAAGAAGGAGGTGCCTGTCGTCCGAATACACAACAGATTAGAATGAGATATAAAAAGAGTTAGGTACAGATGTAACGAAAAATCCAATGCGGAGTGCTGAATGAAAAATATAAAGATATAATGGAACATGGATCATTATTTAATACTGCGTTGGAAATTAATACAGAACTAGAACACAATCTAAACTAATCTTCTTATCATCAGCATTATAATCGCACGTCAGAGTACACTCTGTTGAAAGCATACATTGTACTCTCAAGCACTTTGATTGAAAAACACCTCCCCTTTTTTGACATCCTTAATCCGTTCGCCTTTTGAATTGATACGACTCAGCTTCGCACCTATTGTTAAACATCTAAATGTCATAAGACGACTTTAGCGGAATAAAATAGAAGCGGCGCTACACCCATATTTATCTAACTCAAAATTCTTTTTTAACTTTCGTACAAAAGAGAATTCAGAAATTATACCCGATTTTTGATTAATTTAGCTGGCTTTAACAGAAATTTATTATTATTATATTTAGCAAATAAATAGCAAATATTTAGGAAAATAATTGATTGAAGCAGCGATTCTCAACCAGTGATAATGGTTCGTGCATAATCTTGACTTCCTCTTTGTACTGAAATTTTTGAATTTTGATTTTGGTGATACGCATTTATGAAAAATAATGCGTATCACCAAAATTGTTGGAATGCTTTAATTACAGTGTTGTAAAAGTTGAGCGCTACCTCCATGCTATGTCACTGTATTGCGACATTATGATCATTGACTAATTACAATCTTAATAAGTTTAAATTTAATAATAATAATAATTGGGAAATTAACTAAATTAAAATTAAATTATTAATATGTATATATACTATAATGCAACCTCGATGAATGAAACTAAGCAACATTTGAACAGTTAAGTCTAATTCGTATTTTATGCAGCATTCGGTACAAAAGTTTAGATGATGAATTACTGTAGTTTCGTTTTTTCTTTATACGGATATATCTAAATAAACTCTTATTAGATGATTAAAACATAACAGTGAGATGTGATCTGGCCTAAGATCTCACAATATAATCACTGTTTGTTGTAGTCTGCTGATAATTGCAATCACCACGAATAAATCTTCCGACAGTAATATAGCCGCAATTGCAGAAGCGACAACACAGTTTTTTAATCTGATGATCAGAGCTATTACAATTGCAGCGCTTCTCTACTTTTTTAAGGCCATCAATATTCTAATATCAATATATCAGTTAGCCAAGTGGAACCGCGATTTCTCCAAAGCCATTATCATCAATATCCATTATTCTTCGGGCATCATCATCAAGAAATAATTTCTTTACATTGTTCATTTATTAATAAATCTTTTCCATTAATTTATATTATATCCTTCAACTACGTGCCTTTTAATTACAGTATTTTTCTACTCAATAGAATTCAAAGGCTTAAATGTATAATTATTAACAACTGATTACTATTTTTTTTCGGTTCAGCTGTTGCTGACATGTAACCGAATCCAATGTAATATCATGTATATATTAACGTAAAAGTGATTAATCCAGTGATTATACATGATAACCGACGGTTATGCATAATCACCAACGATTTCAGAAAAATTGATAAATTTCTTTCATATAATTGTGAATTAATCACATTTACCGGTGATTATGCATACTCGTCAGTTCGTACTGATAAATATGATAAATCGTACTCAATAAGCCATATAATGTTTCTTTTCTTGTCACATACAAAAATAATCAAATTTATCCTGAATGATAAGATACATCTAAATCGTTTAAAATATCCAATTATCTATAAAAGTTTTGCAAAAATCTTAAAAAAAAAACGTAATTCTGAGCCCCAACTTTGGGGCCCCATAACTTGAGAAGGGGGCCTTTGCCCCTCATGGGACCCTCACCAATGAACTCAAAAGCCCTTAATTAGGGGGTAAGATAAAGTGGGGGTCGAAATTCCGGTAAATTCCGCTGGGATTTTTTCTCCAGTCGTACCTTTTTTATTATTGCTATGTCTTATTTAAATAGCTTAATTTTGTCCACAGATAACTGATACTAAACATGGTCAAATCTAAAAAGAAATGTAGACAGTACAATATTGATTATTTGAAGTTTGGCTTCATTCCGTCATTGTCGGACAAACAATTGCCTATGTGCCTTTTATGCAACAAAGTTTTAAGTAATGACACTAAGAAACCATCTAAGCTGGAGGATCATCTGAGAAGATGTCACCCTGATAAAATAGGTAAAGATTTGAAATACTTTCAAACACTCAACGATAAACTTCAGAAGAGACCCATGGTGGACAGAATGTTCGTTTCGACATCACAAAAAGACAATAATGGTTTGCGGGCATCTTACAATATCTCGCTACTTATAGCAAAATCCGGAAAACCGCATACTATCAGAGAAAAGTTAATATTACCAACTGTTGAAGAGGTTTTAAAAACTGTTTTACACATACCTGCAGCTGATATCATTAAAAGAATTCCTTTAAGCAACAACACAGTTCAAAGACGTATTGATGAAATGAGTTATGATATTGAAAAGCTTCTTGTGTAATTATTTGCAAACGACGCATTTCTCTATACAGCTGGACGAATCAACTTTACCTGGTAATGAAGCATTATTATTGGCATATGTTCGTTTTATTATGAATCAAGAAATCCACAAAGAACTGCTCTTTGCGAGAACTTTGACAACTGATACTAAAGCCAAATCAATATTTAATGTTTTGAAGGATTACTTCATGGAAAAAGCAATCCCTTTATCAAATATAATATCAGTAGCAAGCAGATGGAGCACCTGCCATGGTTGAGTGCTATCATGGATTTATAAGCCATTTAAAACAAAATGTACCCGGGGTGTTAGCAATACACTGCGTCATCCATCGACAACATTTAGTTGCTAAAAATCTGAGTGGTAGATTGCATGAATCTCTTCAATTAGTCATTAACACAGTAAGAATCCGAAGCAATGCATTGAATACGCAGTTATTTGTGCAGTTGTGTGAAGAAAATAACGAGAACTTTCATCAATTACTCCCTCACACTGAAGTACGCTGGCTGTCGAAAGGCAGATGTTTGACAAGATTTTTTGCTCTTTTTGAGACTGTTTTAGAGTTTTTGGATGCTAAAGATCCAATTTTAAAACAAAATTTAATCAAGTGGAAACCAGACATTGCCTATTTAACAGATTTGTTTACTAAATTTAATGAAGTTAACTTGCAGTTACAAGGTGACAGCCTAAATTTGATTAAAACAAAGTCCATCATTACTTGTCAGAATTAAGCTAACAAAGCAAAACATTGGACAGCGTGAATTTTCCCAGTTTGTCACAGACAAACTGCCAAGAAGACGACGTTTCAACCTACATTCAACATTTAAATGCCCTCTATTCAGATTTTGAAACTAGGTTTGAGGATATTTTGACTATGGTAATACCGCTGTGGATAATCAATCCATATGGTGACATCAAAGAAATGAAATCATATTACAAGAGGAACTGATCAGAATACGCACTAACAAAGAACTTAAGGTACAGTTTAGAAACAGATATCAGCTATTCTGGCTTCAAAAAGACATACCTGTTACTTATCCCGTATTATGGAATATCACGAGAAAGTTTTTAATTACTTTTCCAATCTCATACCTAGTGGAAAGGGGTTTCAGCGCAGTTGTCAATCTCCTAACAAACAAACAAACAAAAAAAAATAACAGACTGGACATCACTAACCGAGGAGATATGAGATTAAACCTAACTAAATTGATGCCAAATGTTGAAAAATTATTATTAAAGCATCAGGTTCATCCTTCCCACTAAAAGCATTTATTTTTTACTTAGTTATTTTATGTAACAGATACTACATTTTAATTTGGTTCATTTTAATTTGAATTTAATTAATAAATCTATAAACCTTAACATGTGTTTTTTTTAAGTTTTTCACACTACACTTCACTACAGTTAGAAATTTGATTTAAATTTAGCCAGCTGTCAAAAACACATTTGAAGTTGATGAATTTGTAAAAATTCAATATTAGCTAAGCAGGGGTCTACCCAAAACAAAAAACATGGTAAGT
Source organism: Olivierus martensii (assembly GCA_000484575.1). NCBI lineage: Eukaryota > Metazoa > Arthropoda > Arachnida > Scorpiones > Buthidae > Olivierus > Olivierus martensii. Next base: position 57,706 of record AYEL01075757.1, read on the forward strand.
TGTCTATGAAACAAAAAAGTTTGGGGACCACTGATATAGACAATAAATCGGCAAGTATATGTCACTGTTCGTTCGCCATCAAAAGGCAAAATCAAATCTCATCTGTATAGAGTTGAATCTATAAACTGCTTATCAGTAGTTATGGGTTTGTTTGTTAAAAAACTCCGAAGTGAGTCCAATTATCCTTGTCACTGTTTGTTTGCCATCAAAAGGCAAAATCAAATCTCATCTGTATAATAATCGTTGCCCATTAAAAGGCAAAATCAAATCTTATCTATATAATAATCGTTGAATCCTATGCTGCTAATCAGTATTTACGGGTTCGTTTAGATCGGAAGAGCGGTTCAGCAGGAATGCCGAGGCTAATCAGTGTTTAAGGGTTTGTTTGTCAAAAAACTTTGAAGTAAGCACAATTGTTCTTCTGGTGAAGATTCATAATTAAAAACTGTTTTCATGAACAATTCATTTTATTAATGTTAATTTTTTTTTGTAGCAAATATAATAAATGATAGAATATAAACCAAGCACTATGTAACAGTAATACATTTATTTATTTACAATTCGAAATGTTTTTGACCATGTTTTGGTCATCATCAGCGAACATTGCTAAAATGAACTTAGAATAATAGAACGGAATAGTGCGTATACTTTTAAAATATGGAAAATATTTATAATAAATGATATTTTCCATATTTTTAGGACATTTTAAATGAGACTTTTAAGCAACTTAATTCTATATTTTGAATTTAATCAGTTCTGCTATAATCCTGCTTTAGAACTATATCAATGTTCGGATCAACGTTTTTTCTGAGTATGAATGATAGCCTGAAGATGGTAATGATACCGAAAACGTTAGCGAATTAAAGAACGATTATTTGAGAAAGAAAAGAATTATTCAACCCGCAGTAAGTGCTAGAAATTACTTAATATTTTAAAATGAGTTTTATCTGCATTTTTAATATTTATTATGTTGTGGAAAGGAGCTGGAACATATTAATTTTCAATTAAATCTTATGGGGAATCGTGACTTGGATAATGACGGTTTTTTGGTTAACAACAGTAATCCTGGAACCAAGTCTACCACTACTGTCGTTAACCAAGGCACCACTGTAATTATAATTTAGAAAACTTTACTGTTTTCTGCTGTTACAGTAATTCATAAGCTATGCTTGTCAACTAATCATCTATGATAACCCTACTGAAAAGTGATGATGGTTTGATAGATTGCTAATACAGTCAAACCTCTCTAAGCCACGCCTCCATAAACCGCCACCCTCGTTATTTGCCTGATGAAAGCCAACAACAAATCTTCTATATGTTAAAACATGAAATTCCCTTTATAAACCGCCACCTCACTAATCGCCAACTGCCACTCATTTCTGGAGGCAAAACCATTTCATTAGTAGACAAATGTACAGAAAAAAACTAAAACAACAATACTTGTCGGAACTTTACTGTACCCATATAAGCTGAGCGAACTGGATTGCTGCTGGGGGAGAGGTTGTGCTCAGGGTTTTGTGCGCTGCGAGTCACGTGCGCTCCATGCATTCCGTGCGTGTGTGTTCGTGAACCGAAGCATCGTTCGTAAAGCGAAACAAAATTTGTTCTCAAATGGTGTTCGTAGACCGATTTGTTCGTGAACCGAGACGTTCGTGATCCGAGGTATCACTGTATATGGATAGACTGCTCGATAGGGTGAAGCCATTGAAGTGGTGGGGTTACGTGATATAGTACTGCATATTGGGATACTACACTCTTTTTATTAATTACTGGTATTTGGATCTGGTTATCCATATTTACTAACATAAATGGGATACATCTGGCCACCAAAACAAAGTCAATTTGCTATATCGTCGATTTTACGATGGAATAAACCCATCGTAAAATCTTAGTGGAATAAACACATCGGGTAAACAAATGTAGCAGGACGGCTTCACTCATTGCTAGTATTGAGCAGTCTATCCATATATTTAGATCGTTGATTTTAATGCTTTAAAAAGCTAATTTATGCAAATTTTTTTTGTTTTGGTAGATAGTGTGTAGAAATTAAGGCTGAATTTTTCTGACGCCTACATCTCACACCACAATTTAGCTACACTATTCAATGATTTTTCATGTTTGGTGAAATTTGAGATGAAACAGAACATGCAAAATTTAGAAATTTTATCAGATTATATATAATATGGAGTTATATTATTAAAATACTATTTTTTTGTATTTTTTGTTGTCTTTTCTAATTATGCTTATAATTAAAATTTCTTTATATGACATCACATCTATTTTTAAGGTAATAAAGCAAAAATTTCTCTCAAATATTGGTGATACAAATCAAACATTTCAGTGATTGATATTTAAATCATAAAGGTGATTTTTATGATACTCGACAATACTGATTATTTGAGTGATTTTTAAACAATATTTAAAATTTTAATGCTATAGAAATTCTCAGCAGCCCTGTTTTATATGACCAACATCACATTACAAACTTCTTTGGCTCTACCACAAAAATGCTAATATATCTGAAAATGAAATTAAAAAAATTGACATAGAACCTATAAATTTTTTTGCTAAGCCTTTAGTTGTTATGTAGCTTCATTATAATTGAATAAAAAATAGTTTTGAGTATAAATATTGTTATATTTATCATTTGATTTAAGATTGAACTAACAAACTGATAGAATGGATAGATAAACAAGTCATTTCTCTAGTCCTTATAATTTTTGTGGAATGATTTGATGATTTTTTGCTGAATTGTAAAAATTTCATTTTATATTGTGAAATTTAAATTTGAAAATGGGCACTGGAGAAATAAATCTTAAGTGAGCATAGGTTTTAAAACTAACTAAAAAGAGAAAAAACAAGATGTCAATATTTTGGAACTTAGCATTCTGAAATTAATTAGTTGTGTAAGCTAAATAAATTATTTAACTATTTCAATATGATCATATTTTCGAGAGTTGTACTTGTTTAATTGCTTAGTTAATGCAATTTATTTCAGGTTGATTATACGTATTTATATTAAATATCTTTTGATGAAAAGTAGTAATACTGAAACTATAACTTAGTTAATGTGCAATAGTTAGATATAACTATTAATTTATTTCATGTTGATTATACGTATTTATATTAAATATCTTTTGATGAAAAGTAGTAATACTGAAACTATACTGAAATTTTTACTAGAATTTAATATAATGTAATTTAAATATTCTTTTCCCATCAAACTCTTCAATTTTAAGTTTTAGAGATTATAAAAAATGCTTTTTCTTCTTTTCTAAAATTTATTTATTTCAGATAATGATCAGTGAATTACGATTTTGCAATTAATTACAAGAATTCTTTAATAAAAATTTTTTATTTTTATAAAGATATTTAAAAATATTTTTATATGCATTTCAAATTTTATATAATTCAATATAATATAAACAGAAATCATACAGCTTTCTATATTTATAAAATTTAAATTTTAATTAAAGAATAATAAGGAACAGGCAGATTATCTCCACCATGCAAATCTATCAATTCCATAGCTACAATACATTTAGATACAGTTGTTCCAACTTCTTGAACAAGCTGTACAGCTGCTTTCATTGTTCCTATAAAATAAAGATATTTTATATTTATTAAGAAAATCTAAAAATAAATTTATATACTGTACATAT